>WNWK01032031.1:0-22220 GCA_009830355.1 Cherax destructor
AAACTTACCTACCACCCCCTCTCTCATGTTTCTCCATTTAGCATTTAGGTCCCCTCCCCCCATTTTTCCCCTCATTGGTTCAAAAATTCCCATACATTTGCTTAACATCTCCCAAAATCTCTCTCCCTCTAACTTCCTTTTCCAGGTGCATACACGAAACCCATTTTCGATCCCACCCCCTTTTTTTAAACCAATAAACCTTGAATTTACGATATTAATCCGTCAAAAGGGCATATCTTTAAAGGGGAAACAACGTTACTCGAATCAATTTTCCCCATAAGAAATAATGGAAATAAATTTTTAAACCGTCCAAGACTTCCAAAAGTAGAAAAAAAAATTTTTTTTTGAAAATTTTTAAATTAAATAATAAAAATTTAATAAAAAATAACCCAAATACACATGAAATATTGAACAATAACATGTCACTTTACATTTATTGAAGAGTTGGGATGTGTGGAGGAGGGGGGGAAGGGGTGGAGTAGTATGCTAGTGTTTGGAAGGGGAACCCCCCTTCCCTTAACACTGCAGGTTCCAAGTTCTTTTCTGGGGTTACCCTTTTTTTTTTTGAATGCTCCCCCTCCTGCATGAATGCTACACCCCCCGCATGAATGCTACACTCCCTGCATGAATGCTACATCCCCCGCATTTCTACACTTTTTCCCCCTTCTACCTCCCCGCACCCTTTCTACACCCCCGCATCCTTTACACCCCCGCATTTCCCTTTCTACACTTTTCCCCCCAATTCCTTTGCTACCCTCCCTGCATCCTTGCTACACTCCCGCATCCTTTCTACACTCCCTGCACCCTTTTCTACACTCCCCGCATCCTTTCTACACTCCCTGCATCCTTGCTACACTCCCCGCACCCTTTTCTACACTCCCCGCATTTTTTCTCCTCCTGCATTTTGCTAAACCCCCCTGCATCCTTTTTCACCCCCTGCATCCTGCACCTCCCCGCATTCCCCCTTTTCACTCCCTGATCCTTTTTACACTCCCCGCATCCTTGCTACACTTTCCCCCACCCCTTTCACACTTTCCCCGCATCCTTTCACACCCCGCATCCTTTTCTACACTCCCCCGCATTGCTACACTCCCTGCATCCCCCTAAATTTTCCCCGCATCCTTTTTAACTCCCTGCATTTTCCCCCACACTCCCTGCATCCCCCACACTTTCCCCGCACCCCCGTTAACACTCCCTGCACCCTTTTCTACACTCCCTGCATCCCCCTTTCACTCCCTGCACCCCCTTTCTTTCCTCCCTGCATCCCTTTCTACACCCCCTGCATCCTTTTACACTCCCTGCACCCCCGCTACACCCCCCTGCATCCTTCACCCCCTCCCTGCCCCCCCCTTTACACTCCCTGCATTTTGCTACACTCCCTGCATTGCTACACTCCCTGCATTGCTACACTCCCCGCATTGCTACACCCCCTGCAAAATTTCTACACTTTCCCCGCATTTTGCTAACACTCCCCGCATTGCTACACTCCCTGATTGTTTCACTCCCCCCAAAAAATGCTTCAATCCCTGCAAAATTTTTTCCCCCAGGCTTTGCACTAGGATCTTTCCTTGGGGCCCATGGTAGCTTATTTAGCAGTTGCAAGCACAAAAAACAGTGGAATAATGACAATATACTGGTATGAATGCGTGGGTGTGGGTGGGTGGTCGCTTCGCTTGTAAACAATAGCACTGACGCTCCTGGGTGCGCGCTCAGCTGGGCGCAGCGGACACGTCCGGTACGAATGTCGGTAGACGAATCAAACATCGGAAGTCGCATTCAAATTTCTTACGTTATAAATATCGGTTATCGAATATAACGTAAGATGATAACATCGTAAGTCGGGGACCACTGTATAAACCTATTATAAATAATGCATACTTAGCTAACTTTGTTTCTATAGCATTAACAAATAAATTAATCCATTCTCTTGTACTTTTTTTAACTCGTCTAATGACCATATAAACTGTTATTGCAATACAATTGTTTTAATTTGTTTGTGTCCGCCAAGCGGACACGCCCGTACGAATGTCGGTAGACGAATCAAACATGAAGTCGCATTCAAATTTCTTACGTTATAAATATCGGTTATCGAATATAACGTAATGATAACATCGTAAGTCGAGGTACCACTGTATAAACCTATTATAAATAATGCATACTTAGCTAACTTGTTTCTATAGCATTAACAAATAAATTAATCCATTCTCTTGTACTTTTGTAACTCGTCTAATGACCATATAAACTGTTATTGCAATACAATTGTTTTAATTTGTTTGATCTGATAAAATAAATTGCATTACGTTCAACTTAAGTTCAAAATAAATTGTCTACTATAATTTTTACCATTTAGTCTATTGTTAATTAATTTTAAGAATGCCACAATGCTCTGCATATTAGGGGCTTTTGGCATGTACACCCCATTTATATCAATAACTATGTACACCTCTGTATCATGTCACAATAAAAATTATTATTTTTTTTATAAGTGAGCTTACTGAACTCAAAGTTACAATTTTCAAGAAGAAAAACTTGGAACATGAAAGTAAAACCTCTAAGTATTTAGACTAACCTATGCCAAGATCAAGATCATCTCCCGGAAGGCGGTCCAGCTGGAGACTGACATTGTAATGACCTGAGAGAACATCAGTCTTGACATCATCCATGAGAACAATGTGAAGACCCCTCACTGGGGCGGGAGGCTGAGTGTCTTTCTCTGGTATCTCTGTTACCTAGTGAGGAAAGGCATCATTTTCATCTTTGAACACATCTTTCAGTACTGGGCACATTATGTTCAATCTGAGGAACATTTTTTTGATATTAACAGGGAAGCATTAAACCCATGGGGGATCATACAGCACCTAAGAAATGGGAGGTAATTAGATTTGATAAAAAGGGGGAGTGGCTCTAATTTAAAAGGATCAAGAGCTTTTGCAGTATGATGGCACACCCTATCTCTTGAAGGAAGGAACATAACAATCACACAAGCTTCTCCATTTCCAAGAATATCATGTAAACTATATTCTTACAATGTATATATATTTTAATGTATATATTATTATAGTAATATTGTATGGTACTAAAAATATTAAAAAAAATTTTACAGTAAATGCCAAGAAAAAAATTTTTATACGATGGTATAGTACCATTAGTTTGCCAAATATACCCTATTGTTACAATATTAATAAAGTTTATACTGTATATAAAGAATACAAAGTTTAAAATCAAATGTTTCCTCTGTAGGAGTGAGCTCTTTTGTCCTTATAATGCATATACATACAGTGGTATCTCGGGTTACGAGCTAATTTTTTCCAGAAGGCTGTTCAGGCCAATACCAGAATTTGTTCCCATAAGGAATAATGTAAATTAAATTAATCCGTTTCAGACCCCCAAAAATACACTTACAAAAGCACTTACAAAAATACACTTACACAATTGTTCAAGTTGGGAGCTGTTCGTATGCCGAGGTACCACTGTATTTATATTTATGTGAAAACCTTGACATTTGTAATATTTTCACAATTTTTCAAGTATTTTTAAGGATGTTTCAGACTTCCACTATTATTAGGATATTTTGGTTAAGATGTACCCCTTGAAACTACTGACCTTTACTGATCCTGCAACTGTTATTCTGGTGAAGTTGCCAGTGTTATGACCCCCTGCACGGTGTAGAGGGATGTAGCTTCCACAGCAGTAGTCAGGTCTTTCTGTCACAACATTGAAGCTTACAGTCAATAGTATTATTACTCTGCTATTATATTCATGGGAAGTGCTAAACCCATAAGGTTAAGCAGCATCTGAGGAAATCAGGTGATTTGAAAGAAGGTAGCTTCACCTCCCCTCTCCAGAATCATGGTATCCCCAATGGAAATAAGCAAGGACCCCAATGGAAACAAGTCACTTTCTCTGACTTTTTGGGGTTATTTTAGGAAATTTTACACACGTTATTCTTCTTTCAACAAACTGGCCATATCCCACCAAGGCAGGGTGGCCCAAAAAGAAAACAAAAGTTTCTTTCTAACTTTAGTAATGTATACAGGATAAGGGGTTACTAGCCCCTTGCTCCGCATTTTAGTTGCCTTTACAACACACATGGTTTACGGAGGAAGAATTCTGTTCCACTTCCCCCTGGAGATAAGAGGAAATAAACAAGGGTAAGAACTAGTAAGAAAATAGAAGAAAACCCAGAGGGTGTGTATATATATGTTTGTACATGCATGTGTAGTGTGACCTAAGTGTAAGTAGAAGAAGCAAGGCGTACCTGAAACCTTGCATGTTTTCTTTCTTCTTCTTTCAACAGTTGGCCGTTTCCACCGAGGCAGGGTGGCCCAAAAGGAAAAACTAAAGTTCCTCCTTTTACATTTAGTAATATATACAGGAGAAGGGGTTACTAGCCCTTGCTCCCGGCATTTTAGCGCCTCTTACGACACACATGGCTTATGGAGGAAGAATTCTGTTCCACTTTCCCATGTTTATGAGACAAAACCCAGCAATCCTACCATCATGTAAAACAATTACAGGCTTGTTTACACTCACTTGGCAGGACGGTAGTACCTCCCTAGGCGGTTGCTGTCTACCAACCTACTACCTAGGCCTTGCATGTTTATGAGACAAAAAAAAGACACCAGCAGTCCTACCATCATGTAAAACAATTACAGGCTTCCATTTTACACTCACCTGGCAGGATGACAGTACCTCCCTGGGTGGTTGCTGTCTACCAACCCTATACCTTAGACATATGTTACTATGTATGATAATTTGTGTAACTATTTATGTGTGCCTGTACCTAAATACAATGTAAACTTACTTATCTCTCTTTCCCCCTGAAGGAAGCATTAAGAGTTAAAACAACTACTTTGACCTGTTGGCCTTTTTAAATGCTTGCAATGGTAGTTTACAATGCTAGTTTACAATGGAAGTTTACAATTACTAATACTGAAACTGAGTTTATTTGAGTCCAACAACAAAACTTGGAACACTGGATCACTTATTTACATCTCAGCAAAGGGATACCCTATGTTGTTCAGCATAATGAGTGGTAAAGGATGCATCTTCTGTCCATTAATCTCTAGCAGGTGCGATCACCCTTTTTTACTGTTTCTCCAATACCATGTTTTAAAAAACACGTCAACAAACACTAGGACATATTTATTAGAAAAAATTTCAGTCCTGTGACATAGAAGTGATCAAGGTCCCAGGACCAAAAATTTTTCTAATAATTATGTCCTAGTGTTTGCTCACCTATCTTTTTAAACCAATTTGTCTAGTGAAAATGTTAAAAAATATATCCTTAAGAGTTAGGAGGGAAAGTAGTTAAATCTGAATTTAAATTTTTATGGTGACAATATTATTACACCTTTTAGGAATAGAAGTAATAGTACAGGTACATTCAGGACTATTAGAACCTGGATCATTTGAATATGATTTTCGGTACAACGGGACTGAGCTGTGGCTCCCACTGATGACCCACTTGACTTTAAGAGTGCCGCTATTGTATTTCCCCATTTCAAACCAAAAGTCTGGCTACACAGCTTCCCTGTATACTCTGTTTCATAAATTCTAATACCCAGCCAAGTGCTTTACGTATATTTCTTAATTGCAGGATGTTATGTGTTTATAGGACCCACTATGTAGCTATGTACCTAAGTAGAAGGGAAAAGTCTACTATTATTTGTAAATCTAGCTACGTATATTTAACTGTGGGGGCCAACTGGCTTGATTCTTTCATAAGTATTGATCACTTTATGAGGAGGTCAGTGTTATATATAACCCTGCATTAATAAAAATAGGTTCAGTTGTAAACAACACACACAATTGTATTGTAGCAACAGTACCTTAAAAATATAAAATAAGTTATAGAGTTATGGGAAAAAAAAAAGAGCATTAATGCACTTAGAAACTATATACAGTATAAGCAATCAATTAATTATTGCCTTATTAGTCTTAAGACAGGCTTAAGTTTGCCTGAAATGCTCTGCATACTAAGGGGCTTTCTGCATGCACACCAAATGTCTCCCCTCCTATGATGTTCTAGGAATAATGCCCCAGAGTTCCCACAGTGTATCAAAATACTGGTTAAAGCCACCAGGGAAGAAGGAGCAATTAAACCATACCATGTACCACAGATAGGATTGAACTCATGGCAAGTGAGTTAAGGAGTAATTGTTTCAGATGGAACCATGTGACTAGGTGCCCATGTGGTGGAATGGCTGAGCCTTATACCAGAAGGTTGTGTATTCCTTGTAAACATGAAGGCTGGGCCAGACTACTTGTCATATATTTTTTTTTTTCAACAAGTCGGCCGCCTCCCACCAAGGCAGGGTGACCCAAAAAAAAGAAAATCCCCAAAAGAAAATACTTTCATCATCATTCAACACTTTCACCACACTCTACATAATCACTGTCTTTGCAGAGGCGCTCAGATACGACAGCTGAGAATAAGTCCCTCCCAGCTGTCACTATCCCAGACCCTCCTTTAAAGTGCAGGCATTGTACTTCTCATTTCCAGGACTCAAGTCCAACTAAATCAATTAACTGGTAAAAAAAAAGGAGGACAGAGACAGATGGTTATGAGTTTGATCTGAAACATGAGGACCAGTCAATCAATCTCACAATGTGGACACGTCATATGTATATGCTGTAAATACTTATTTACTGAATATACAGTGGCCTTTCGGGTTAACGATATTGTTTCTTTCCCAGAATGCTGTTCAAGTGCCATTCCCAAACGAATTTATCCCCATTAGGAATAATGTAAAATAGACTAGTCCTTTTAGCCCCCCAAAAATACACTTACAAAAGCATTTAAAAAATAAACTTACAAAAAAGGGGAGTTTGGGGACCATCGTTAACCGAGGTCCACTGTATAATTTTTTTTGTATGCTAGTGATTTAAATAACCTATTGTCTGAATGGAAGGTAGGATAAGTTTCAGAGCGAGATGGATTTCTACAACTAAGTATTACACTATCATCTGCAATGGCGATTCTTCCCAGTTATTGTTAATAGACATATTTACTGATGGATTATTACCCTCCTCACTGAGGCCTGGGAAAATCTGAAGACTCAGCTTCTGACAGAGTATTTTTTATATGTACTTAAACACCTGCTTCACTCTTACAAATATCAGTGGACAAAGTTTTCCACAGGCAAAATATAACAACACAAGTTGAATGTAAAATATGCACACAGCACTTACTATAAAGCCACAAGCAAAATGTGCTATCCAACTTCCCCCTAATAATAATATCTTTATTCTACAAGTACATGTGCAAGGTATACAGGCCTAGCTGACATCAGTGACATACAGAAAGCCGCTTGTTATGCAGAGCATTTCAGGCAAATTAGGTCAATTTTGTCCCAGGATGCAACCCACACCAGTCGACTAACACCCAGGTACCCATTTTACTGATGGGTGTACATGAACAATAGGTGTAAGGAAACACACCCAATGTTTCTACCTCGCCGGGAATCGAACCCGGACCCAGCATGTGAAAGGAGAGTTTTTGCTACCATGGCCTGGTGGAGGAAAACAACCTGTAAACATAAAACAATTTTACTCCCACTGACACCACCTTGGTAAATCCTCCCCTACCAGAAACATGTAACTGTTACCCCATACCAGTACATATAGTTCAAAGCATGTCTTGAGTTATCTTAGCAATCAGATATCTCTCCCAGACAGGCTACCATGTTATCAGTTTTCCCTTTTTCACATTAGTTCAAGTTCCTTCTCACAATATGCTCTGGTCTAGGATAGTTCACTGGGAGAATAGTTATGAGAAGTCCATCATAAGGGAGTTGGATGGTGTAAGAGCCTATTTGATGATGATGTCTTTAGTCACCAGTGGAACATCCACCCAGTAAGATTATGTAAGTTGTTTGCCGTCTGGATCAAGCCCAGTTAACCATAAATCTGAGCAAAAGTGAGTCTGGCCAGGTCAGTGTACAATTTTTAGGATATGTAGTTGGCAAGGGAAAATTGCTTCAATAAATACTAAAGTGGATGCCACTGTAAATTTCCCTAGGCCACAGAATTGGAAAGCAGTGATGAGGTTCCTGGGCATGGTGGGTTATTACAGACACTTCTACCCCAACCTCTCCCAGGTAACATCACCACTGACAGCTCTGACCAGTTACAAAAGTTAAATTCAATTGGGACAAAAGTGTGACAGGGTTTTTGAAAATGTAAAATATTAGGAAATACTTCTATTTTACAAAGTCCTGAGTTTGAATATTCCTTCTCCCTGCAAATGGATGCTAGTGATGTAGGGGTGGGTGCAGTGTTGCTCCAGGGTGACAAGAGAAAGAGAGAGAACCTTCAGTCAATTTGGTACCATTTGCCAAACTGAAAAGCACCAACATGGTTATGTAACTGTGGAGAAGGATGCTGTGTAAAATTTGATGTTTAGATCAGTGTTTCTCCACATTCCATGTTAGTACAGTGGTCCCTGGGTTTTTGTGCATCTCCAAACTCGAACATTTATGTAAGTGTATTTTCGTAAGTGCTGTTGCAAGTGTATTTTTGGGGGTCTGAAATAGACTAACCTACGTGACATTATTTCTTAAGGAAATAAATTCATTCGGTAATGGCACTTGAGCAGCATTCTGAAACGAATTTTCGGCAAAACCGAGGGACCACTGTATATAATACCTGGAGTATACCTGGAGGGTGTTTCAGGGATCAATATCCCCATGGCCCGGTCCATGACCAGGCCTTGCTGTAAATCAGGGCCTGATCAATCAGGCTGTTATTGCTGGCCACACACTAACATCTTGGATGACCACAGTCTTCTGCGATTTTGAAAAGAATGAGTAGCTACAAAGACTTTTAAGATGGGCTTGTTCCCACAGCCCTATAATTAACATTGATCCCAGACTGAGGGACTGATTACTTCAACTCTTCCTAATCTTCCACCTTTTTCTGGGTTGACTGAAGACACTGGCTGGCAAAACATTTCCGGAATAAATGTTGCACAAGTGTCTTATTTATCAACTTGTCTTTTTTCTAAATCATTTATTCAAAGTCCTGCAAATACTTGTCATTATTTACAGATTTTCAAATGTCCCATCCACAAAAAGGAAGGCACTCACAGTGGTGGCCCATGCTAACCTCCCTATGATGTACAGAAATATACCTAGTTGACTGAATCTTGTTAGAGCCAGCTGGTCCAGTGGTTAGCACACTGGCCTGTGAGTTTTAGGACTCATTTGCCTTGGGTTCCAACCCCACCCATTCCCTGATTTGTTTGCAATCGTGTTATTATGATTTCATGAGTCATGAAGGAAGTTTGCCCAAGTGGAAAATGTGAAATGCATTAAGATAGATATTTAAAACTTGAATAGGAATTAAAATTCTAAATTACCTAGTACTGCTCATACTTCAGTGTATAAAAAAGTAATTTTTCCATTAAACATTATTAAAATACAAATAAAAATATGTTTTACCTTCATAATCATTTGGATCAGCTGAACGTCGTCTGCGTTGAGACGATGTAAGGAAACCTTTGTTGATAACTGCTCTTCCTCCATCTGTAACCTGTATGACAAGAAGCTGGAAGTTTATGTGTACACTATATTAGTGAATATAGCCAGAAAAATCCCTAATCTCTGTCCTTAAGTCAGAGATTGCCACATAGATAATTACCTAAGCTCTTCTACTTATCTCTACCTACTTTTACAAAGGTAACTTAAATTATAAACCTCTAAAAAAACAAAACAGGAAACTAAGCCAGGAGCGAGGGGAGGCTGGAGGCAGTGGAGATGTCCTGTCTAAGGGCAATGTGTGGTGTAAATATTATGCAGAAAATTCGGAATGTGGAAATTAGGAGAAGGGTGGAGTTACTAAAAGTATTTGTCAGAGGGCTGAAGAGGGGTTGTTGAGGTGGTTTGGTCATTTAGAGAAATGGATCAAAGTAGAATGACTTGGAGAGCGTATAAATCTGTAGGGAAGGAAGGCGGGGTAGGGCGTCCTAGAAAAGGTTGGAGGGAAGGGGTAAAGGAGGTTTTGTGGGCGAGGGGGTTGGGCTTCCAGCAAGCATGTGTGAGCTGTTAGATAGGAGTGAATGGAGACGAATGGTTTTTGGGACATGACGATCTGTTGGAGTGTGAGCAGGGTAACATTTTGTGAATTTGTCAATTTCTACCATTATCTAATTTTTTTTAAATATTACATAATTATTATAATTATAATCAAAACTAAGAGCTAAACCTACCAGGGTCATACAGCAAAAATAATACATAAACAAATGTATGCATTCATTGTAAATTCCTAAATTTATACTTACACTCACCCAAGTGCCTTTGGACAAACATTGTATCATACTGAAATAAAGTGTTATTATTACTATATTATTACTATATGTTACTATATGTCAATTTTGTTTCTGACCAGGAAAATGCATGAATGATGCAATAACAAAAAAAAAAATGCCTAACTGCCTGATTCATTGCCATATGCCTGAAATGCCCGGGCATATTAATGTGATTACAATAAAATTGTAATCACACATTTTAAACATTGCAAAGAAATAAAATCTTTAATCTTTAATGCAATCCAATGAATGCACCACAGCACAACTGATCAGGAAATGACTCAAGGAACTTATCAACTTCCCTCATGAAGACAGCCAGGTAATTTCTCTTATATATGAAGGGAAGGTACTGAAAATTCTTGATCCCTCTACACTACTCTAAGTAACTTGCTGTATCTTCACCATCTCGTATTTAATCACTCCACAAAACAGAGGATCATTAAATCAGCTCAAAATAATAAATCATACTTTTAAAATTGCATCATTTGTTTATTAGCTATCTTTCTTATTGTTCATATACTGTAATTGTAATTAACTGCATAAAAAATCCTACTTAATAGTTTACGTCTAATTCTTAAGTAGTCTTAAGCCAGGGGTCGGCAACCCCCGGACATGGGCCACATCTGGCCTGCCTGAGTTTTCGTCCAGCCTGCCAACTTAACACCTGGACACTAATTATCTAATTAGTATGGAATACAGATGCAGTAGTTCACTTCAAGGTTAAGCAGTCCCTGGAAAAGTTACTTCGTATCCTTCCTCCTTAGAGTTTTTCATTTGAGTTTGTTGTCTGGTGGTAAAACAACTGTACAGTAGGTATCTGCATTCCATAATAATGTTTATTTAATTATTTGTGATAAATTGTGTTAAGTATTATTAGAATTAGGCCAAAATTGGTTTAAAAAAATAATGGCAACCCTGAGTTCGAGAATTTTTTATATTACATTTAATAACATGGGCCTCCACCGAGAGACTGCATAGCCATCTGGCCCTCTCTCTCCAAAAGGTTGCCGACCGCTGCTTTAAACATTAGGATTAGTTTACCCAAAATACACAGCATATTAGTGGCTTCTTTTGTGCCTAACAATATTTTATTACGTGTAAACTACAGCCTCTTCTCACTTACCAACGTACTCGTTTACCGACAACTCTGAGTTACGACGGGCTCTCCGACGAGTAAAAAAAAAATATTGTATGCCGTATGGGAACTTGGGTCACGCATCTCAATCTCCTCCTTACAGCCGCTCAGTACACTAGCTTTTAAAGTCTCCAAGACTACATATTTGTACAAATTTGAACTTGATTGTGTACCCCATAGTACAAGATAGAAGTGCAGCAGAACTTGTATAGGTTTCGTAGCTGACAAAGCACTCCAGAGCGATTGTTATTATTACAAGAAATAAATCTATCTTTATTAATTATTATTATTATTATTATTATTATTATTATTATCACCGTCAACATACCTTGTTCACTGAGTTTAATCATTTCTTAATTAAGCTGCCATAAGAGACAGAATGTAAACACACAGACGAACAAACCAGCTGATCCCTTGACTGTGTACGTACTTCCATTTTCCTCTTCCAAGTGCTGCTGCACTTATAACTCTATCTTGTACTATGGGGTGCAATAGACGTGCAGCAGCACTTGGAAGAGAAAACAAGAGGAAAATGGAAGAAGTACACAGTCAAGGGATCAGCTTGTTTGTTCGTCTGTGTGATTGTTCTCTCTGGCAGCTTAAGAAAGAAATGATTATACTCAGTGAACAAGTATGTTGATGGTAGAAAGTTAAAAGTGAACATAGATAAGAGTAAGGTGATGAGGGTATCAAACGATTTAAATAAAGAAAAATTGGATATCACATTGGAGAGAGGGATTATGGAAGAAGTAAATGTTTTCAGATATTTGGGAGTTGACGTGTCAGCGGATGGGTTTATGAAGGATGAGGTTAACCATAGAATTGATGTAGGAAAAAGGTGAGTGGTGCATTGAGGTATCTGTGGAGACAAAAAACGTTATACATGGAGGCAAAGAAGGGAATGTACGAAAGTATAGTGGTACCAACACTCTTATATGGGTGTGAAGCATGGGTTGCAAATGCTGCAGTGAGGAGGAGGCTGGAGGCAGTGGAGATGTCCTGTCTAAGGGCAATGTGTGGTGTAAATATTATGCAGAAAATTCGGAATGTGGAAATTAGGAGAAGGTGTGGAGTTACTAAAAGTATTTGTCAGAGGGCTGAAGAGGGGTTGTTGAGGTGGTTTGGTCATTTAGAGAGAATGGATCAAAGTAGACTGACTTGGAGAGTGTATAAATCTGTAGGGGAAGGAAGGCGGGGTAGGGGTCGTCCTAGAAAAGGTTGGAGGGAAGGAGTAAAGGAGGTTTTGTGGGTGAGGGGCTTGGACTTCCAGCAAGCATGTGTGAGCGTGTTAGATAGGAGTGAATGGAGACGAATGGTTTTTGGGACATGACGATCTGTTGGAGTGTGAGCAGGGTAACATTTTGTGAAGGGATTCAGGGAAACCAGTTAATTGATTTAGTTGGACTTGAGTCCTGGAAATGGGAAGTACAATGCCTGCACTTTAAAGGAGGGATCTGAGATAGTGACAGCTGGGAGGGACTTTTCTCAGCTGTCGTATCTGAGCTCCTCTGTAAAGACAGTGATTATGTATGAGTGTGGTGAAAGTGTTGAATGATGATGAAAGTATTTTATTTTGGGGATTTTCTTTCTTTTGGGTCACCCTACCTCGGTGGGAGACGGCCGACTTGTTGAAAAAAAAAAATAATAATCACTCTGGGGCACTGTAAATGTCATACGTATTTTGTATAGGTTTGGTAGCGACGTCTAAAGCACTCTAGAGCGATTGTTATTATTATTATTATCATTATTATTATTTATTATTAATTATTATTATTATTATTATTACATTCTCTGTCTCTCTCATGCCAGCTTAATAAATTATTAAACTCAGTGAACAAGGTATGTGGATGGTAATAATAATAATAATCATCGCTCTGGAGTGGTTTAAATGTCAGCTACCAAACCTGTACAAAATACGTATGACACAGGCAGCGGCTTCTCAACGTCAAGTATCTCAGTCGCCTTCTTACAGCCTCTGAGTACACTAGCTTTCACTTGTCTCCATATTTGTACAAATTTGACATATATGGAGAGGTATTGAGGTGTGCTGGGCTGGGCCTATACAAGAAAGAGGAGAAGGTGCCAGCAGTCTCAGTAACTCCTGTTTCACCATGACATACGGACGTGTAAGCTCACGGCACTATAAAATATTGTATAATTATACTATTACTATCAATTAAGGTTATTTACCTATCATATTTATTCCAGAATAATATTAGGTACACAGTATAACATAAATAACGTAGAAGCATGATAAAGGCACCCAAATTAATAAAAACTGACATTTAGAGAGGTACTGAAGGGTGGAGGGCTGAGAGGGATAAAAAAAAAAAAAAGTGACTGCGACCATTACAGAAACGTTACCCGCCTGAAGGGTAACTATAGAAGATCACTCTTACCCTATGCAAAGACTGAAAAAGTGCGATTTTCTAGTTTTTTTTTTTTTCAAGTAATCAACTATGTAAGAGTTTCCTGGAATATCTTGGAAGTAAGTCACTGACCTATTTCATGTTGTATTACCCTTAACCCTTTCAGGGTCCAAACCGTAGTTCTACGGCATGAGCTCAGCTCACTCAGATAAGCTGTGAGCAGTAAATTTGGGCCTAGATATGAGAGAATGCATCTATGTGGTAAGTGTGCACCACATAAAACAAATCCTGCAGCACACAGTGCATAATGACAAAAATTACGGTCTCGTTTTTTTATTAAAACAGCGACTTTGCAGTGTTTTTACGTATGCTTTTATAGTTGTATTTGCGATTTCTTGGTATCAATTGATAGAAAGGAAGATATATTACAGAAATAGAGATGATTTTGATTGGTTTTATTACTGGAAATGGCTTGAAACTGAGCTCAAAATAGCGGAAATGTTAAATTTTGCCGATGTTCAAGAGTAAACAAATGACGTCATGCGTCTAATAGCGCCAGCTGGTGGGTCTAATATATATTCACAAATGTGGTGATATTATTTATACAATTATTACAATATTGCATAACAGTAAATCTTCCATTTTTGGTTTGAATAAAAATTCATTATGCGAATAAAAATCAAAATGGAATTCATTTGTAAAGACTGAAAACATAACTAATGAACAGAGGAAATGTTAGTTTAGTGCCAGGAATGCCTGCATTGTTTATTCTGCACCCTATTTTGAAATTGGAATATTTTGAACTTTGTGTTAAATTGGCTAAATTACCAATTTCCGATCACTTTATTTTGTAGTTGAAACAGTTTACTGGGCGATTTCTTGTGCTCAATCGATAGAATAGAAGTAATACTAGCGAAATAGCTAAGAATTTGGTCGACTGGAATAATGTAATTGGCCTAAAGTGGGAGTCAAAGTCGGCAAAATCGCCGATGCGTAAATATCGCTGAGGCATCAAAATTCGCGAGCATAATTTAGTTAATTTTCCATCAAATTTCGTACTTTTTGTTTTATTATCTTCAGAAAAAGATTCTCTACCATTTCATAAGAAAAAATAAAAAATTTTTTTTTTTAAATTCTTGGACCCTGGTGCACACTTTAAAATTTGGCCTCTGGACCCTGAAAGGGTTAATAATAAACAGATTGAAAGGAATTTCTCAACAAACATAAAACTGAATGTTTTAATTTTGGGTTGTGACACTTTTGAAGTGTCAGTAAGGGGTGATTCCTCGATTAGCGACGAAATCATTTACCAACGGGGTCTTAGGCCCTATCTCCGTCGTTAAGTGAGGAGAGGCTGTACATTACTTCTGTACCACAAAGAAACAAAAATTTGTATTTGTAATGAATTCTCTCTTAGTGTACTGCTGGCACCCACTTTCCATCATGGGTATTTTGAACTATCTTCCGAGCCTCCTGCTTTCATAGGAAGTGATTTTTGTGCAGATTTGGACCAGCCCCTATAGAATTTTCCAGAGTTTTGGCCATATGTATATTCATGCCCCCAAATCTGTGAGCTTCTTAATTTATTTACTTTGATTATCCAACATTTTTACTGAAGAGCCTCGTGTGAACACCTTCAACTGTTCAAGGCCATTTTTGAGAGGCTTAATGCAAGACTCCCTAAATTGCAATGATACAGGAGGTCCCTGTTTCACAGTGCTTCACTTTACAGCGTTTCTCTAATACAGTGGTTTTCAGTTATACCCATTCCTCATTTATTCGGACTTCCTACAATATAGCAGTGCACTCTTTCCAAGTGGCATAAACCATACCAACTGCAAAGATGCTGCTCTTCAGACCATAAAAGATCACTTAAATTTAGTAGTACCAGCATCAGAAATAACAGAATCACGTTTACTTGGCACACAAGGTAGAAAAAAGAGTGTTATGCTTAGATTTCACACGATAGACAGTAAAACAGATCTTATTAAAACATCAATTAATGCAAAAAAAGATCTCTTTGTAAATGAATGCCTCACAAAAAACGTCAGAACCTCCTATACAGAGTAAGAAAGCTTAAACGTGAGAATAATGACAAAATCCACCAGTGCTTCACCGAGAAGGGAAAATCCTAGTTAAGAAAACAAATGTAGGCCGTGCTTATTATATCACGAATGAAAATGAACTGTCCACATTCCTTCGAGATGCTAATCTTACAGAGACTGAATAATATCAATGACTTAATCCTTAGTCTGCGTTAGTGCAACAGTTGTATTAGTAACTGCAACCGCACAATCTTACATTTCTCCCAAAACTGATTATATATTAATGTAATTAACTTCATTTTTGTTCTAATAATCTGCTACCTCACTATATTAAATTTCCCACTAAATATAATTGTACATCCTATTTTACTATATATTTATCTTTTAACGTCTCTGTAACCATTTACTTTTATTTATTTTTATTTTTAATACAGATCTATCATTACCTTTTCCCAACCCAATCTATTTACAATATTAGTAATTACTTTTTACTTGAAATTTAATTACAACTTTTTCACTATTGTTTTTCTTTTTATATTTTTATTATCAAACAATTACCTCATTGTGTATGTGACTTAGTTTATTTTTCTTATAAGCTATTACCAAATAAGTGCAATTATTTACTCATACTTTCAAATACCTTTTACCAAAAGCAAATTCCAGTCACTTTATTTACTTAATTGTACTCTTATATTCAAACAACTACCTCATTGTGTATATGACTTACTTTATATTTCCTTTATAAGTAACTACCTGATAAGTGCAATCCTTTACTTATATTTTATAAATACTGTTTACCATTAGCCAACTTTAGTCAACTTTCAGTCACTTTATTTGCTTAATTGTATTCATATATTCTAACAACTACCTCATTGTATATGTGACTTACTTAATATTTCCTTTATAAGCAACTACCTGATAAGTGCAATCATTTACTTATATCTTATAAATACCTTTTACCATTAGCCAACTTCAGTCACTTTATTAACTTCAATTTAATCAAAACTACTTTTAATATTAGTCAAATCTATTTTAACTTCTAGTTCAATAGCTCTTTGCATTCATTAACCTCTTATTGCCTTTCATATACTAAAGTTTCAACCAGTGCCACATTGAATCAAAATTTATTTTTCCATACCAATTTAATACTAGTCATTGAAGTTGTTCTAACCATTCATTAGACAGTTAAATTAGTATATCATTAACATTTTCAAATATCCTATATCACTGTAAAAATTCCTGTAAACACTTGCACATAATTGTGTTAATCCATTAGCAAGTAAGACTTTAATCTAATACCATATCATTAAGTTATCATAATCTATTGTTCCCAAGTCTAGTTATAGAATCACATTAATCCATATGATTACAGGCATTGATCCTGATATCAACCTATTATTAAATGACTTACATGACTCCAACAGCAATTGTAACTATTACACAGCTGATCAAGCAAAGACATTACTCAGAGCCAACAATAACTTAACTATCTTCAATTACAATGTTAGATCGTTGAGCAAACATTATGATGACCTCACAGCACTACTCCAATCCCTACAGTCCAATATGTCAATCATCACACTCACTGAGACCTGGCTAAAGCCTGATACTACAGGTATCTATGCCATCCCAGGTTACACAGCCATTCACAACTGTAGGACAGACCAGCGAGGGGTGGAACAGCAATATATTATACAGATCAACTCGATTGTATCGAGAATTCTTGTACAAGGGATGAACATGGAGAATATATTATAGCTAAATTTAAATCAAAAGACCTGCAAAACCCCTCACAGTGATAAACATCTACAGATTACTACAGTCAAACATCCGCCACTTTAGTGAAAAACTAGGAAACCTGATAATCGATTCACGCCTTAACAAAGATCATTTGCTGCTCACAGGAGATTTCAACATAAATCTCCTACATGACCAAGACCCGAGGTAACTGAATTCACAAACACTATGAGCAACTGCTTATTACTACCAACAATATCAAAACCTACAAGAATCTCTGATAATAGTACCTCGTTACTAGACCACATCTGGACTAACACAATATCTCCTCAAAAATCAGGCATAATCACAGAAAACACCACAGACCACTACCCTACCTTTCTCATAACTAACCTAGGCATTCTGCCCCAAGAAATTACAAAAGTTACCTTCAGACTACATAATGAGTCTGCTGTTAATAATTTTATATCAGCTATGACGAACATTGACTGGCTTAACAATTGGAAACACACTCAGATATTAATGAATGCATCAAGAACTTTCTTAAAAAACACATAACCTCTATAACAGACATTGCCCGAAAAAAACTAAACAGATCACAGCTAAGAGACTTAACAATCCCTGGCTAACACCCAGCATCCTTAAATCCATAAATAAGAGGCACCAATATGAAAAACAATATAGAAGGGGTCTAATAACCAGAGAACAATCCAAACGCTACTCATCAATCCTTACTAGCCTGATAAGAAGGTCCAAAAATTGTATTATGAGAACAGACTCCAGACCGTAAAGGTGATATGAAAAGACCTGGAAAACCCTATCTACAATTCTAGGAAATAAAAAGATATCCACGAACAATACCATCAAATTATCAAAACAGACGAACCCCTACTCTCACCAATTGAGACAGCAAACAGACTTAATGTTTTCTTCTCCCCATAGGAAAGAATTGGGATGGGATCCCAAGCCAACACCCCCCCCAACAGACACCTCACCAACACCCCCCAGATACACTTTCCTAGCTCCTACCAACTAAAAAGAAGTCTCACACAAATCAACCCCAAAAAAAAAAAACAGGAGACAAAACAGCTTACCACCCTTTTTTAAAAAAAAGCTACACATTACTGTCCCCAATTATAGCAGCATTATTAAAAAAACCATTGAATCAAAAACCCCTTTCCCATCAATTCTAAAAATAGCTGGGGCCCCCCCGATCCAAAAAGGAGGTGACCAAACTGCCCAAAAATTTTCAGACCAATCTAAAATTTTTTCCCTGCTTTCTAAAATTTTTTAAAAATTAATTCATAAACAGATCTATTCCTACCTCGTCTCACACTGTAAACCCCCTGTAAATTTTGGGGTTCCCAGGCCCAAACAAGAGCACAAACGATGCTATAAACACATTTAGGTTAATATACACCGCATTTTAGAAAAAAAAGGTTCCCCGGGGGAATCTTCATAGACCTACGAAAAAAGCTTTGATACAGTCGACCATGATTTTTTTCTCACAAAACTAGCGCACTATGGTATTGGGGGCCCCCCCCAATTTAAAAAATTCCTTAGCAACAGAAGTCAGTACGTAAACCCAAAAGGGGGAAGAACTCTTCCCCACAACAAATTACAGTGGGGCCCCAAAAAGGGGAGTGTCCTGGGGCCCTCCTATTCCTCATTTACATAAATGACCCCAAAAGCATCACAATTTCTAAACCCATTTTGTTTGCAGATGACACAACAATGTCTTCTCTCACCCAAATCCAGTGTCCTACCCCAACACAGTTAATCCCTTTTTCAGAAAATATCAACAGGGGTGGAAAATTTAAAACCTCAATAGGGGAAAAAACCTACACTTCATTTTGGGGAAAAAAGCTACAAATTTTCCCACTTAACATAACGCTAAATGGTTCCCCCATCCGGCTCACAGAGGAAAATTCCTGGGGTCCCCCTTTAAACAGTAGTCTTAAATTCCAAACACACATACAACAAATTTCCAAAAAAACCCCAAAAGGGCAGTAGGATTTATCAAGATCGCTATTTGTTAACCCCGCTCTCATTGCACTATATCATTCTCTTATCTCCCTTTTCTCCCCCATGGAACTGTGAGGGGCTCAACAACATTAAATCACCTTAGACCACTCATAACCCAGCAAAAGGTGCAGTGGATATAAAAAATTCCCCCCCAGACAGCATCTCCCCCAATTCAGAACCTTTTAAAACCCCACCATAAAAAAAATTCATACCTATTCCTTTGCCTTCTACATACATAAAAATCTACCTGCTAATATTAACCCCCGCTCAGAATTCTCCCCAACAACTTTAATAGGTCCCACAACATACACAAACCCCAGACAATTTGACATACCCCCCCCTCCATACTAACCAATGTAAAATTCTATGCCCTAAAGGGCCCCAAAATCTGGAATTCATTTCCAGTTTAAAAACCTTGTCGGAAAAACAATTCAAGACTCTTTCAAAATCACCTACTCACCCTTTCTAAATACTCATACTGTAAAAACCCCTTTAAACCCAAATTATTTTCTTAAGAAGATCTCATTTTTATATGTTCATCCTCCTTTTAAAAATTGTTGCAATTCATATCATCATATTGTCATTTAAAATCTTTAGTATCATCATTTTTTTTTTGAAAAAAAATATATACCCAGATGAAACTCAAAAAATATTTCTAGTATTGTTTTTATCTTTGTATAGCATCAACTACTGTAATTTTTAAATAAATTCTACAACTAGATTAAATAACCAATTTCTCTTGTATTGTCTTTAAATAGTATGTATAACCAAATAATTTAAATAATATGCGAAAAAAAAATCAATTTCTTTGGATTTCTTTGTGAATAAGTCCGGGAAAAAACTGCCCCCTAATGCCATGGCATGCCAGTGGCTCTTTATTACGTTTTTTAATTGTAAAATTTTATTTTAACTACCAATAAATTTACCTTGTAACTGCATTGAAATAAAAAATTTTTTTTATTATTATTATTATTAATATATAAGCTAAACAAAATATTTTTAAAAGGGAGGTAATGTGTTTTTTATGCATTTTTTTTGGCCCGCTATATTTTACTTAAATATGATAGTGTAAACATTTTTTCAGGCTTTTATACATATCTAAAAATTAAAAAAAAAAGTTTTATTTCTGATTTTCCCTTTTGGAATAGCCCCGAACCCAAAATGGTGATAAGCAGAGCCCCCGTCAACAGTAGCCCGAACCCAAACTTTGGGGTATAAGCAGGGCCCTCCTGTCCGTGCCCAGAACCCCCCAAAAAGGGGTATAAGCAGGGGGCCCCCCCGTCAACAGTGCCCCGGGAAAACCCCCCCCTTTTAAAGGGCCCCCCTTACAACATTTTGCCCGGAACCTAACCCTATATAAGCAGGCCCTCCTGTACATCAGTAGCCTGGAACCTGATCACTGTATAAGCAGGACACTCCTGTATTCAGTATATAGAGCATCCTTTCAACAAACTCTGTTTATGTATTTATCTATGTATGATTGTTAATTTATTGAGAAGTTTTTTTTGCATTTATGGATTTAGAAAAGGCAAAGATAGAGGGGTAGGGAGCAATGTGGGTTTGAATGTATGGATTAGGTAGTAAGTTACTGAAGGCTGTAAAGAGTTTTATGAGGATAGTGAGGCTCAGGTTAAGGGGGTGTAGGAGAGGGGATTACTTCCAGTAAAAAAGGTTTAGACAGGGATGTGAAGTCAAATTTTTTTAATATATTTATAGATGGGGTTGTAAAAATAAATGCTAGGGGGTTGGGGAGGGGTGGATTAAATTTTGGAAATTAAATGCAAAAAGGGAGTTGACACAGTTACTTTTTTCTGATGATACGTCTTATGGGAGATTCTGAAAAATTGCAAAAGGGTTGTGGACGAGTTTGGGAGGTGTGTAAATGTAGAAAATTAAAAGTGAACATAGATAAGAGTAAGGTGATGAGGGGATCAAACGATTTAAATAAAGAAAAATTGGGTATTACATTGGAGAGAGGGGTTATGGAAGAAGTAAATGTTTTTAGATTTTGGGGGTTGACGGTCAGGGATGGGTTTATATGAAGGATGAGGTTAACCATAAATTTATGAAGGAAAAAAGGGGAGTGGGTTTTTTGGGGATCTGTGGAGACAAAAAAGTTATCCCTGGAGGCAAAGAAGGGGAAATTTAAAAAATATAGTGGTAAACACTCTTATGGGTGTGAAGCATGGGTTGCAAATGTAGGGAGGCTGGGAGTGGAGATGTCCTGTCTAAACGTGTGTGGTGTAAATATTATGCAGAAAATTCGGAATGTGGAAATTAGGGGAAAGTGTGGGTTATAAAAGTATTTGTGAGGGCTGAAGAGGGGGTTTTTGAGGTGGTTTGGTCATTTAGAGAGAATGGATCAAAAAGAATGACTTGGAGGATAAATCTGTAGGGGGAAAGGGAAGGGGGGGAGGGTGTCCCGAAAAAGGGTTGGAGGAAGGGGTAAAGGAGGTTTTTTGGGCGGGGGCTTGGCTTCCCGCAAGCATGTGTGAGTGTGTTAGATAGGGGTGAATGGAGACGAATGGGGTTTTGGGACATGACGATCTGTTGGGGTGTGGAGGGTAACATTTTGAAGGGATTTGGGGGAAAACCCGTTA
>WNWK01032032.1:0-22220 GCA_009830355.1 Cherax destructor
GTGAAACGTTTCCTCAATAAAGATACCCAAGTGTTGCATATGTGTCTAATTTATAACTTGTCGGTTCTCTGAACCATTCATCTACACCTTCCCAACTACAAAAAAAGATGCTAAGAAGTTTCCTTGGGTCAGTAAATTTCTATAAAATTTTTGTGCCTAATTTAAGTGGTCTGACTTCCATTCTCGCAGACTATTTAAAAAAAGAATGTAAAGGAACCTCTTGTTTGTTCTGAAGAGGCTGTGCAAAGCTTTGAATGAATTAAAAGAATATTTTCCAACCCCCTGTCCTAAAATTACCAGATATTAATAAAGTCTTTTGTCTCCAAACAGATGCCTCCCATTCAGGACTCAAGGCTGTTCTACTATAGTACAGTCTCTTCTCACTTAGCGACGTACTAATTTACCGACGCCTCGGACTTACGACGGGCTCTCTGACCAGTATTTGTACCAAAATAATATACATTAGACCTGATTTCCTCAATTCTATTTATTACAATATACAGTACACTGCTGTATAAACATTTAAGAACATATGAACATAAGAAAGGAGGAACACTGCAGCAGGCCTGTTGGCCCATACTAGGCAGGTCCTTCACAATCCATCCCACTAACAGAATATTTGCCCAACTCAAGTTTTCAATGCTACCCAAGCAATAAGCTTTGATAATTCAATTTATTCATGTGCAAGTCCCTCTCATATGCAATCCCTCTCACTCATAAGAACATAAGAAAGGAGGAACACTGCAATAGGCCTGTTGGCCCATACTAGGCAAGTCCTTCACAAATCATAAGAACATAAGAAAGGAGGAACACTGCAGCAGGCCTGTTGGCCCATACTAGGCAAGTCCTTCACATTCCATCCCACTAACAGAATATTTGTACAACCTAATTTACAATGCTACCCAAGAAATAGCTTTGATAATTTGATTTACTCATGTGCAATTCCCACTCAAATCCAACCCCTCTCACTCATGAATTTATCCAACCTAAATTTAAAACTACCCAAGGTCCTTGCTTCAATAACCCTACTAGGCAGACTGTTCCTCTCATCAACTACCCTATTTCCAAACCAAGACTTTCCTATATCCTTTCTAAATCTAAACTTATCTAACTTGAATCCATTATTGCGGGTTCTCTCTTGGAGAGATACCCTCAAGACCTTATTTATATCCCCTTTGTTAATACCCATTTTCCACTTGTATACCTCGATCATGTCTTCCCTCATTCTACGTCTTACAAGTGAATGTAATTTAAGGGTCTTCAATCTTTCTTCGTAAGGAAGATTTCTAATGCTATGTATTAATTTAGTCATAAGAACATAAGAAAGGAGGAACACTGCAATAGGACAGTTGGCCCATACTAGGCAGGTCCTTCACATTCCATCCCACTAACAGAACATTTGTTCAACCTAATTTTCAATGCTACCCAAGAAATAAGCTTTGATCATTTTATTTACTCATGTGCAATTCCCACTCAAATCCAACCTCTCTCACTCATGAATTTGTCCAACCTAAATTTAAAACTACCAAGGTCCTTGCTTCAATAACCCTACTAGGCAGACTGTTAAACTCATCAACTACCCTATTTCCAAACCAATACTTTCCTATATCCTTTCTAAATCTAAACTTATCCAACTTGAATCCATTATTGCGGGTTCTCTCTTGGAGAGATACCCTCAAGACCTTATTTATATCCCCTTTATAAATACCCATTTTCCACTTGTATACCTCGATCATGTCTCCCCTCATTCTACGTCTTACAAGTGAGTGTAATTTAAGGGACTTCAATCTTTCTTCGTAAGGAAGATTTCTAATGCTATGTATTAATTTAGTCATTCTACGCTGAATGTTTTGTAACGAATTTATGTCCATTCTGTAATATGGAGACCAGAACTGAGCTGCGTAATCTAGGTGAGGCCTTACTAATGATGTATAAAGCTGTAATATAACCTCTGGACTTCTGTTGCTAACACTTCTTGATATAAATCCCAGTAATCTATTTGCCTTATTACGTACGCTTAGGCATTGCTGTCTTGGTTTAAGGTTGCTGCTTACCATCACCCCCAAGTCCATCTCGCAATCTGTATGGCTAAGTTCTACGTTATTTAACTTATAAGTGCTTGGGTTATGGACACTCCCGAGCTTCAGAACCTTGCATTTATCTACATTGAACTGCATCTGCCACTTTTCTGACCACGAATTAAGTTTGTCTAAATCTTCCTGAAGTTCTATGACATCAATATTTGAATCAATTATCCTACCTATATTCGTGTCGTCGGCGAATTTGCTCATATCACTAGTAATTCCCTCGTCAAGGTCATTGATATATATTATAAATAACAACGGGCCTTAGACTGATCCCTGTGGAACACCACTTGTTACAAGTCCCCATTCGGATTTAACCCCATTTATGCACACTCTCTGCTTCCTATTGGTGAGCCATGACTCGATCCATGGCAGCACTTTTCCCCCAATGCCATGAGTTGCCACTTTCTTTAACAGTCTCTGGTGCGGTACTCTATCAAAAGCCTTACTAAAGTCTAAATAAACAATATCGAATTCTTTATCGTAATCAACAGCCTCAAAAGCTTTACTGAAGAAGGTTAATAAATTAGATAGGCAGGAACGGCCCCTCGTGAATCCATGCTGAGTATCATTAATCAAATTATGGTTATCCCGATGGTTTCTAATAATATCAGCTATAATTGACTAGTAATTTGCCTACAATTGAGGTCAGGCTTATTGGGCGGTAATTTGACGGTAGTGACTTGTCCCCTGCTTTAAAAATAGGAATTACATTAGCCATCTTCCACATATCGGACACTACACCTGTTTGAAGAGATAAATTAAAAATGTTAGATATTGGTTCACAGAGTTCAATTTTGCATTCCTTAAGAACCCTTGCAAAAAGCTCATCAGGACCCGGCGATTTATTTTGTTTCAGTCGGTCTAGTTGTTTCATAACCATTTCGCTAGTGACTGTGATATTACATAATTTATCTTCCTCAGGGGCACTATAAAATTAATTACTGGGATATTATTAGTGTCTTCCTGTGTGAAAACCGAGAGAAAATAATTATTAAAAATAGAGCACATATTCTCCTTGTCAGTAAGATGCCCAGAGTTATTTTTAAGGGGACCTATCTTATCTTTAACTTTTGTTCTATAAACCTGGAAAAAACATTTTGGGTTACTTTTTGAATCCCTAGCAACTTTAATTTCATAGTCCCGTTTAGCTTTTCTTATCCCCTTCTTAACGTCCCTCTTAATGTCAGTATACTGATTAATAAGATGACCCTCACCTCTTTTGATGCGCCTATAAATTCCTTTCTTCTGCCCCAAAAAGATATTTGAGCCTATTATTCATCCATTTTGGGTCATTTCTACTTGATCTAATTTCTTTACACGGGATAAAAGTTCTTTGGGCAGCCTGTATAGTGTTAAGAAAACTGTCATATTGATAGCTCTCTTTGTTATCCCAGTCCACAGATGATAAGTGTTCTCTAAGCCCATTGTAGTGTGCTAAGCGAAAATCTGGGACCGTTACTAAATTATCCCTACTATCATTCATCCATTCAATGCTAAAGGTAATTGAATTGTGGTCGCTTGTGCCGAGTTCCTCTGTAATTTCTAAATAATAATAAGTTTTCTTTTTTGCCAGTACCAAATCAAGTAGGTTATTTACCCTTGTAGGTTCTGTCACAAACTGCTTCAAAAAACAATCATGAACTACTTCTAAAAAGTCGTTAGATTCTGAATTACCTGTCAAGAAATTCCAATCAATCTGACTAAAGTTAAAGTCCCCTAGAATTACTACGTTATCGTGCCTTGTGGCCTTAACAATTTCCTCCCAAAGTAGTCTCCCTTGTTCCCTATCTAAGTTTGGAGGACGATATATCACGCCTGCAGCAAGTTATACGTCGGCGAAACATCCAGAGACCTCCAAACACGTATTTCAGAACACCAGTACGCAGGCAGATCCGTCGACTCAAGAAATGCCTGTGTTCAACACCGAAATTCACACAACCATTTAATCAACTACAGAAACGCAAGACTCATCGCCAGAGAAGACAACACTCAATACCGAAGAATCCTGGACTCATCACTTATCTGTATATCCAACAACTTCAACCAGAACAACGGCTTCTACAACATAGCTGAACCTATTGCCAAGAAACTTCTTCATCGCTATCCCACATAGAACTCAAGAATGGAACACTGCAGGTCCTTTAAGTTACCCAAGGTTTTAACTATCACCCTACTTTGAAGACTGTCACATGCAGCATTCTCCACCTGACCCAGAATTCTCCACCTGACTAAATCCTATAAATACTCATGTTCCTCTTTTTTCCAGGTAGATCTGTCTGTGACTCGATAAAGCCCACTGCATGGGCGAAACGTTGTCAATAAAGGATCACATTATACTGCTTATGTGTTTATTTTTCCAAGTTTAAAGTTGTATACAGTGGACCCCCGGAAATCAAACGCCTCCCAACTCGACCTATTATGTAAGTTTATTATTGTAAGTGCTTTTGTAAGTGTATTTTTTGGGGGTCTGAAATGGACTAATCTAATTTACATTATTCCTTATGGGAATAAATTCGTTCGGTAACAGTACTTGAACAGCATTCTGGAACGAAGAATGTTCGATTTCTGGGGTCCACTGTATATATATCAGGCTCAGAAAACTACTTCTCAGATTGGCTGAGCCGAGGGTGTACTTAGTATTTTTCCCTCTGTAATTTAACTTATTTCCTCCAACCATAAGGTTTTGAAAGGGGGTATTATGAGGGAAAAGCCAGTACAGTGGACCCTCGGTTAACGAAAGGTCCCGTTAACGAAAGCTTCGGAAACCGAAAGCTTTTTTCGTAATCGGTTAGCGAAAAATTCCTCGGTTACCGAAAGGTATTAGACGTGTCCGCCTGCTCCGCGCAACCGCAGGACGCCAGTGAAGCGTTGTTTACCATTGAGAGAACATTACCTAGCGTGCTCTTTCAAAGACCCTGCTCCAATCATCATCTATATCTTCCAGATGCCTGCAAGTCTCTTCAATAAAGGTAAGTAAATGTTATTTTTTTTTATTTTGAGTGATTATTTTTTTGTGGAACGAATTAATTGTATTTACATTATTTCTTATGGGAAATAAGGTTTCAGATAACGAAAGATTCAGTTTAAGTAATAGCTCCTGGACCGGATTAATTTCGTTAACCGAGGGTCCACTGTATTAAGTGGGGTTATTGTTGTTCAGACACCCAGGAACCATTAGTGTATTACTGCCCGCACTACCATTTAGCGGGCTGAGGCTAAACTTCAGTTCATGGGATCTGATTTGCTTTAATTTCTACTCCTGGTAGTATTAACCTTACCTGGTGTGGGTTGAAGTTTGGAGAATCACTTCAGCTCCATTCTTCTCCTGATCAGGTAAAGTGATCTACCAGGACTATTTCTGTTCATTGTTTTTAATTTTCTTGGTTACCAGTAATGACATTGAAGTTGAATACCACCTTTTGTCTTTCTTCAATGTTATACTTATCTAACTGTTATGTAACCAGTGTTATTTTCTTTATTGTCAGCTCTGCTGCTGGCCTGGTCAACCAGGGTAGATGCTAGTAAATTGGAGCAAGATCCCTGTCTACTGGACGTAGTGGGACATTACGACTACTCCTCACCTTGCATATCTGAATTGTGGCGTTACAACTAAGTGGTGACAGGATTTTCCAGAATATCGGACGAATACCACCACCCAGGATAACCTACACCATTTCTTCAAACATCAGAAGACCATCCTGGGGATTATATACTCCTGCCCTAACATCATACCAGAACCACAATGGCCAATTTTCATCTTTATTCAATTTTAATTAAAAGCCATAGAAAACTATCTTCATTATTATTCCTCAAGCCATTCATTTATTTATTTTTCCATTCTTTTTTTTCAGGCAGAAGGTGTTCCCCTGATATGAAGTCTACCCAACAGTCCTTTATCTACTAATACTCAGTCCAACAAACTACTGTCATTATGCCCTATTTCATATCTTGTATACTTATTTATTCTTTTTTTTTAAATATGTATTACCTATAACTAAACCCCTTTCTATACAAAGTTAAATCAAAGGGCTCCCCCATTTACACCTGGCACCCCAAACTTACCTACCACACCCTCTCTATACATTTCTCCTATTTTAGCATTTAGATCCCCTACCACAATTAATCTCTCACTTTGTTCAAAAATTCCTACACACTCATTTAGCATCTCCTAAAATCTCTTTCTCTCCTCTACACTCCTCTCTTCTCCAGGTGCATGCACACTTATCATGGGCCACTTTTCGCATAAGACCCTTATTTTAATCCACATAATCCTTGACTTTATAAATTTATATTCCCTCTTTTTCTTCCATAACTGATTCTTCAACATTATTGCTACCCCTTCCCTAGCTCTAACTCTCTCAGATACTCCTGACTTAATCCCATTTCTCCCCACTGAAACTCACCTACCTCCTTCAGCTTTGTTTCACTTAGAGCTAGGACATCCAGCTTCTTTTCAATCATAATATTAGCAATTGTCTCCTTCTTATCATCTGTACTGGACAGGCACCTAAAGTCGGTACCTGACCAGCCAGGCTGTGGTTCGTACGTTGGACTGTGTGCGGATAGCAGTAACAGCCTGGTTGATCAGGCTCTGATCCAACATGAGGCCTGGTCACAGAACGGGCCGCAGGGGCGTTGAGCCCTGGAACTCTCTCCAGGTATACATCCACACACATTCAAATATCCCAGTTTTATCAAGTTTTTCTCCTAGTAGTTTATACAGAAGGGGTTACTAGCCCATTGCTCCCGGTATTTTAGTCGCCTCTTACAACACGCATGGCTTATGGAGGAAAGATTCTTTTCCACTTCCCCATGAAGAATAGAAGAAATGAAGAAGAACAAGACCTGTTAAGAAAAAAAAGGAAAACCTAGATGTGTGTGTATATATGCATGTGCATACCTGTGTAGTGTGACCTAAATGTGGCACAACATAAACAACAATATAACAAGACCATTTATGCTATGTTAGTAGATATATTAACTAAAGTTATATATAGACGAACTCTACTGCAGTAGGTTATGTTAATGTTAGAATGTTAGTAGATATTATAACCAAAGTTATACAGTGGTCCCTCGGTTTTCGTGCATCTCTAAACTCGAACATTTATGTAAGTGTATTTTCGTAAGTGCTGTTGCAAGTGTATTTTTGGGGGTCTGAAATAGACTAACCTACGTGACATTATTTCTTAAGGAAGTAAATTCGTTCGGTAATGGCACTTGAGCAGCATACTGGAACAAATTTTCAAAAGACTTTTCTCACTGATCAAAACCTTTGTTATTATTACATTTACGGTTGAGCACTAAACCTGTATGGGTCATACAATATTAGTATTTCAAGGACCTTAATGGAAATAAGTCACTGACTTTTTTGGTTATCTTAGGTAATTTAAACATTTGTTACTATGTATGATAATTGTAATTAACTGAACTTATGTGCAACTGAATTTGTGTGCAACTGAACTTGTGTGCAACTGAACTTGTGTGCAACTGAACTTGTGTGCAACTGAACTTGTGTGCAACTGAACTTGTTTGGAACTGAACTTGTGTGCAACTGAACTTGTGTGCAACTGAACTTGTGTGCAACTGAACTTGTGTACTCACCTAATTGTACTCACCTAATTGTGGTTGCAGGGGTCGAGACTCAGCTCCTGGCCCCCCCTCTTCGCTGTCCGCTACTGGGTCTCTGCTCTACCTGCTCCATGAGCTTTATCATACCTTGTCTTAAAACTATGTATGGTTCTTGCCTCCACTATATCTTTCTCTAGACTATTCCACTTCCTGACTACTCTGTGGCTGAAGAAATGCTTCCTAACATCCCTTTGACTCATCTGAGTCTTCAGCTTCCAGTTGTGTCCCCTTGTTTCTGTGTTCCCTCTCTGGAACATCCTGCCACTGTCTACCTTGTTGTGTGCAACTGAACTTGTGTGCAACTGAACTTGTGTGCAACTGAACTTGTGTGCAACTGAACTTGTGTGCAACTGAACTTGTGTGCAACTGAACTTGTGTGCAACTGAACTTGTGTGCAACTGAACTTGTGTGCAACTGAACTGATATGTAACTTTAGTTACGTGTAATCGAACTGGTGGTCTGGTGGCTAAACTCTCGCTTCACACGGCGAGGGCCTGGGTTCGATTCCCGGCCAGGGCAGAAACATTGGGCGTGTTTCTTTACACCTGTTGTCTATGTTCACCCATCAGTAAAATGGGTACCTGGGTGTTAGTCGACTGGTGTGAGTCGCATCCTAGGACATTGACCTAATCTGCCCGAAATACTCAGCATAACAAGGGACTTTCTATATAGTAGTATGTCACTGATGTCAGCTAGGCCTGTATCATGTACATGTACTTGTAGTAAATAAAGATATTATTATTATTATTAGTAAAGTTAGCGAGGTCTTGGTATTATAGTGATCAGCTGCATCACTATTATCATTATTTCCGCTGATTTATCACATTGTGGCAATAAATAACAATATGAGAGAGCGCTTACTTACCTCACAAATAAATGTTGCAGTGGTAGTTACTCCAGAGCTTCAAATATTGACAATAATTTGGAAAAACTAATAATAAACTTGACTTATTGTTGTTGTTGGTGTTGTTGAGGGTCACCACAACTGAGGCTTTATTCTTTTCTTTCTTTCTGTGTTGGGTTCATCAGGGCCACTGACAGCATAAGCCGTATCGAACCCGACTTCTCGATGGCACGAGGAAGATTTGTTGCCAAAGGCTGGGCGATGAGAGAAAAGGAACGAAAGTTCCTTTGTAAATAGAGATAGAAACTTGAAGACAACAGTGCATTTGTGTTCGCAATAAAGCTAACAGAATCCTTGGCTTCATATCAAGAAGTATAAATAATAGAAGTCCTCAGGTTGTTCTTCAACTCAATATATCCTTGGTTAGGCCTCATCTAGATTATGCTGCACAGTTCTGGTCACCGTATTACAGAATGGATATAAATGCACTGGAAAACGTACAAAGGAGGATGACAAAGTTGATCCCATGTATCAGAAATCTTCCCTATGAGGATAGACTGAGGGCCTTGAATCTGCACTCTCTAGAAAGACAGATAAGATAAGATTTTCTTCGGATTTTTAACCCCGGAGGGTTATCCACCCAGGATAGCCCAAGAAAGTCAGTGCGTCATCGAGGACTGTCTGTCTTATTTCCATTGGGGTCCTCAATCTTGTCCCCCGGGATGCGACCCACACCAGACTACTTGTGGGGAATTATGAGAGATTGTCTATCTGGGCTACCGCCACTTGCAACAAACAATCTCCCGGGGAGATGACCGACTAGTATAATTTTACCGCAGTCACTCCCGCGAGGTATGTGAGAAAACTTGAGTCACCCTGGTCACTGAAATGACTCCCTTCGATAATTTCACACCCTCTGAACCAACTTACGCTCTAGACCAGTTTAAATAAATCTGAATAGATAATAATAATAATTATGGTATTGTTAATTATAAGTGGACTGTATAGGTAATATTTGACTGTTTGGGGAGTAGTACAGAATACAATAGGTTAATATTTACTCACATTTTATCCGTGTCCTTGATGTTCACGGGAGATCCTTATCATTCCCACCGCAGACACACATTATCTCAACATACCTACTGGCCAGATGGTAACTAATACAACATGCATACTTACGGTGCGGAAGCCGCATTCTTGTCGATATGCATAATGCATCAAGAATTTCCTTAACAAAACCCACCACCTCTATAACAAACATTGCCCTAAAAAAACTAAACAGATCACAGCTAAGAGACTTAACAATCCCTGGCTAACACCCAGCATCCTTAAATCCATTAACAAAAGGCACCAATATGAAAAACAATACAGACGGGGTCTAATAACCAGAGAAATCCAAACGTTACTCATCAATCCTTACCAGCCTGATAAGAAGATAAAAAAAATTGTATTATGAGAACAGACTCCAGAACATATTGTGATATGAAAAAGACCTGGAAGACCCTATCTGCAATTCTAGGAAATAATAAGATAGCGAAAAACAACACCATCAAATTATCAAGAGCAGATGAACCCCTACTCTCACCTACTGAGACAGCAAACAGACTTAATGTTTTCTTCTCCACCATAGGAAAGAATCTAGCGAGTAAAATCCCAAGCTCAAACACCCGTCCAACAGACTACCTCACAAACACCTACCCTAATACGCTATTCCTAGCTCCTACCAACCCAATTGAAGTCTCGCTCATAATCAACACCCTTAAAAACAAGGCAGGAGACATAAACAGCTTACCAACTTTTATGTACAAAAAAGCTTCACAGGTACTGTCACCAATTATAGCAACACTATTCAATAAATCCATTGAAGCCTCTACCTTTCCATCAATTCTCAAAATAGCTAGGGTCACCCCGATCCACAAAGGAGGTGATCAAACAGACCTGAATAATTATAGACCAATTTCTAATTTACCATTGCTTTCTAAAATCTTCGAAAAATTAATTCATAGACAAATCTATTCCTACCTCGTCTCACACAATGTACTCAACCCCTGTCAATTTGGATTCAGGACAAACAAGAGCACAAACGATGCTATTATGCACATGTTGGAGTTAATATATACAGCACTTGAGAAAAGAAGTCCCACTGGGAATCTTCATTGATCTACGCAAAGCTTTTGATACAGTCGACCATGATTTACTGCTCACAAAATTAGCACACTATGGTATAAGGGGGCACCCACTCAACTACCTAAAGTCATACCTCACCAACAGAAGCCAATACGTGTACACAAATGGAGCGAACTCTTCCACACAACAAATTACAGTCGGAGTCCCTCAAGGAAGTGTCCTGGGGCCACTCCTATTCCTCATTTACATAAATGACCTACCGAATGCATCACAACTACTCAAACCCATTTTATTTGCAGATGACACAACATATGTCTTCTCTCACCCAAATCCAGTTATACTGGCCAACACTGTTAATGCCGAATTACAGAAAATATCAACATGGATGACGACTAACAAGCTTACTCTCAATACTGACAAGGCCTACTTCATACAGTTTGGAAGCAAAGCCACAAATGTTCCACTTAACATAACACTCAATGGTACACCCATCACAAGACTCACAGAGGGAAAATTCCTAGTAATCCACCTTTGTAATGAAGCAAATCAGCCCCTCAAGCATTATTTATGTAAGGTGTGATAAATATTAGCTGTGAAAATTTCATGACTGTCCTCACTTATATTTCTTGTCTATATCCTTATCTATTTACCATGTGCATAGTTCTGTAACACGGGGGAAAGAAATAAATGCTGTTAATTAACTCAAGAAATGTATTTAAACTGTGATTATCTTCGCATTCTGTTGCTCTGTTATTGTATGTTCCAATATGTTTTCTCTAGAATTTTTGTTAATCTGTAATATAACGTATAACATTAATTTTCTTTGTGTCTGATTATTTTTCTAGTATTAGTATTCATTGTAATAATTATTGTGAGTAGAAATAAGGTTTATAGAGGCAAGTGACCTTCTTGTGTAATAATTTGTAAAGAGTTTGTGTACATGAGAGGGAGTTCTATTCAAAACAAGGGAGGGAACACGCGGAAGAGTTCCCCTATCCACTCTCACACCTTTGTCAGCTTAAGAAGCCTTTTTCAACTTCTCATATTGATTATACTGCTGCTAACAAGTTTAGCAGCAACCAGGCACCCCCCCCCAAAGAGATGCCTCAAGAGTAGAAGAAGGCTAGGGGTTAGCAACCAGGCACCCCCCAAAGAAATGCCTCCAAAGTAGGAGAGATCCACCAGAAATACTGAGGAGAGGATAGTGCTAGAGACCTTGAACACCCTAGCCCTGGAGGATCAGACCAGGCTTGTAATCTGGGATTTGGAAGGTCTCAGGAGCATCCTGAGGCAGGAATGTATCAAGGAAATGTAAATCTCACTATGGAAAAGCTATGTGGGGAGGGAGTGTTAACATCAGTAAGCAAGACTTACTCTAAGAATTAAGTATTTGCTATTACAATTGTTTTTTTTTGTGCCAACACTTTCTGATACCCTTGTAATGTGTTTATTAAATTGTAAATGGTTATGTCTGGGTATGTTTTACTTCCACCTTTGAGCCATGTATACAAGGTCAGAGACTAACTTAAATAAACTATTGATGTTATCACTTTTCTGTGGAGAGTCAAGCCCCTGATAAGGTGCCTACTGCTCGTGTTTTCAGGCCATGCTACCCTAAGAGCCAGTACTTATCAGGACCCCCTATCTTGTTTTAACTATCCTGTGTTATTTCTCACTGGGTTTTCCCCTGCTCTAACCCAAACTCCTTGTTTTTCTCCCTTCTCCTATGACTATCATTTCTTTTATCCCTTCCACTATTAAAAGAGCAGGTGGTGGCAGCATACTCCCAAGAGAATAGACCGCTACCGTCTATTCTCCCATATTCTAGTAATGTTCCCTTTTATTTGATCTCTATATTCCCATATTTTTTTTGTATCCACTCCAAGTCTCTACCTGAGGGAATAGACAATATGGCATCGTCTGGTGCTCTGTCGACCCCAGGGTGGGGCTGGGGTGGTAGCTGCATTTCACTGGTGGCAGCGGTGGGATTATTTGTGTTGCTTGGCTCTTCTATGACAGTTTGTAATCAAAACGAAAAAATGACCATGGACATGTACATGTTTCAAGGGGATAAGGAAAAAGATTTAAAGTTAGAAGATGTATTTGAAAGAGAAAGTGTCCCCCATTTATCACTAGAGGTTTTAATGAAAGGATGTCTATTTTTGTTTATTCTTTGCCTTATGAAAATTCTGTGTAAATGTAAGATGAGTGACGGTTATTTGAAAACCATAGGGACTTGCATGGATCGAGTGAAGAATAAATATAAGATAACTGATTGGACAAATTTAAAGTATAGATTTTCAGAAAGTAACTATGAAGGTGTTGAAAATAGGTGTAATTTTGATAAGTCTCGGAAGAGTGTGGAAATGTTTAATTCCAGTGAACCTGACATTAGTAACCAAAATTCAGAGAATTCCATTGCAGATATTTTGACTGTTGAATTTGGCTTGAAGTTTGTGGAAGGTTGGAACAAGAAAAAGTATTTAGAAATACTATTAACCAAAATAAGCAACAGTAAGATTGAGACACTATTAATGTAATTTTTTTTCTGAACCTGAAACAGCCTATGTACGTAGTGGGTAGTTTTATCTTATGCTATTTTCTACGTCTATTTTTCTGTTATGTGGAATGGGAGAAGTGGTAATGACAGTTGTATTCCCTAGTGTAGCTTAGGTGTTGGACTGTATAGTTCAGGCTGTTACACTTTTCTCTACTGCTGCTTTGAGCTATTTTGTGTGTAGTCCTTATAATGTGTTTTCTCTCTCTGTGCTCTTTGTATGTTATGATGTGTTATTTTTAGGGTTATGAGCAGGACAGTTTAGTTCCCTAGTAGATGTCTAGGTGTTGAGCTGTATAGTTCAGGCTGTTCCTCCTCATTTTTTTTTTGGTTTTTATGTAGGACTGATGATGAATTTTGGACTGTATGTAGATTTAATTGTTAGTGTTAAGTGACTCGTATACTGCAATACAGGGACATGTGCACTGCCCTCTCATGCTAAATGTTGGTGTTGGTTGTCAAAGGGATGTCAGTTGTGTATCGACGCCTCCTCTGAGGAGTGTTATTTCCTGCTTAAGTGCCTCTGTCGAGAAATCAGGGTGAGTTGTTTCTCTGCTACCTGAAGGGCAAAAGGAGGAGTTGTGGAAGGAGCACTTTCCCATGATAGACGTTACTGGAGTGGGGTTGTTAAAAATAACTGTCTGTCAGCTGTAGTTCGTATATCAGCCGAAATGTTTGCGACGTTTCAGAATACGCCAGAAAGAGAAGCAGGGTATTATTATACTGTATTATATTGAAAAAAAGCAGTTCCCGAGTATTTATATTTTATTGTTTTCTTTTCGTTTTTCCAGTACTTATTGTGATTTTCACAACGAAGATTTATTTACCCGAATTGGGGAGGTGTGTAATGAAGCAAATCAGCCCCTCAAGCATTATTTATGTAAGGTGTGATAAATATTAGTTGTGAAAATTTCATGACTGTCCTCACTTATATTTCTTGTCTATATCCTTATCTATTTACCATGTGCATAGTTCTGTAACTCGGGGGAAAGAAATAAATGCTGTTAATTAACTCAAGAAATGTATTTGAACTGTGATTATCTTCGCATTCTGTTGCTCTGTTATTGTATGTTCCAATATGTTTTCTCTAGAATTTTTGTTAATCTGTAATATAACGTATAACATTAATTTTCTTTGTGTCTGATCATTTTTCTAGTATTAGTATTCATTGTAATAATTATTGTGAGTAGAAATAAGGTTTAGTTTATAGAGGCAAGTGACCTTTTTGTGTAGTAATTTGTAAAGAGTTTGTGTACATGAGAGGGAGTTCTATTCAAAACAAAGGAGGGAACACGCGGAAGAGTTCCCCTATCCACTCTCACACCTTTGTCAGCTTAAGAAGCCTTTTTCAACTTCTCATATTGATTATACTGCTGCTAACAAGTTTAGCAGCAACCAGGCACCCCCCAAAGAAATGCCTCCAAGTAAGTAAGTAAGTAAGTTTATTCAGGTATACACAAATACATTTACATACATTATCATACATAGCAGCATATGTGTAGAGATCATAGGATAACCCAAAAAAGTCAGACAGAGTGACTTATTTCCACCAGAAATACCAGAAATACTGAAATACTGAGGAGAGGATAGTGCTAGAGACCTTGAACACCCTAGCCCTGGAGGATCAGACCAGGCTTGTAATCTGGGATTTGGAAGGTCTCAGGAGCATCCTGAGGCAGGAATGTATCAAGGAAATGTAAATCTCAGTATGGAAAAGCTATGTGGGGAGGGAGTGTTAACATCAGTAAGCAAGGCTTACTCTAAGAATTAAGTATTTGCTATTACAATTGTTTTTTTTTGTGCCAACACTTTCTGATACCCTTGTAATGTGTTTATTAAATTGTAAGTGGTTATGTCTGGGTATGTTTTACTTCCACCTTTGAGCCATGTATACAAGGTCCATGTGTCAGAGACTAAATTAAATAAACTATTGATGTTATCACTTTTCTGTGGAGAGTCAAGCCCCTGATAAGGTGCCTACTGCTCGTGTTTTCAGGCCATGCTACCCTAAGAGCCAGTACTTATCAGGACCCCCTATCTTGTTTTAACTATCCTGTGTTATTTCTCACTGGGTTTTCCCCTGCTCTAACCCATATTCTAGTAATGTTCTCTTTTATTTGATCTCTATATTCCCATATTTTTTTGTATCCACTCCAAGTCTCTACCTGAGGGAATAGACAATATGGCATCGTGTGGTGCTCTGTCGACCCCAGGGTGGGGCTGGGGTGGTAGCTGCATTTCACCTTGACAGTAGCCTTAAATTCCAAACACATATACAACAAATTTAAGAAAATCTCGAAGACAGTAGGCATATTATCAAAGATACGCTATTATGTACCTCAATCAGCTCTCCTTGCACTATATCATTCTCTTATCTACCCGTATCTCACCTATGGAATCTGTGCATGGGGATCAACAACGTTAAATCACCTTACCTGGAGTCTACCTGGAGAGAATTCCAGGGGTCAACGCCCCCGCGGCCCGGTCCGTGACCAGGCCTCTTGTTGGACCAGAGCCTGATCAACCAGGCTGTTACTGCTGGCCGCACGCAGTCCAACGTACGAACCACAGCCCGGCTGATCAGGTACCGACTTGAGGTGCCTGTCCAGTGCCTGCTTGAAGACAGCCAGGGGCTTGTTGGTAATCCCCCTGATGTATGCTGGGAGGCAGTTGAACAATCTTGGGCCCCTCACACTTATTGTGTTGTCCCTCAACGTGCTAGTGGCACCCCTGCTCTTCATTGGGGGAATGTTACATCGCCTGCCGAGTCTTTTGCTTTCGTAGGGAGTGATTTTTGTGTGCAAGTTTGGTACTAAGCCCTCGAGAATTTTCCATGTGTATATAATAATGTATCTCTCCCGCCTGCGTTCTAGAGAGTACAGGTTTAGGAACTTCAAGCGTTCCCAGTAGTTGAGGTGGTTTATCGCACTTATGCGTGCCGTGAAGGTTCTCTGCACATTTTCAAGGTCAGCAATTTCACCCGCCTTGAAAGGTGCAGTTAGTGTGCAGCAATATTCCAGCCTAGATAGAACAAGCGATCTGTAAAGTGTCAACATGGGCTTGGCATCCCTGGTTTTGAAGGTTCTCATTATCCATCCTGTCATTTTTCGAGCAGATGCAATTGCTACATTGTTATGGTCCTTGAAGGTGAGATCCTCTGACATGAACACTCCCAGGTCTTTGACATTAGTTTTTCGCTCTATTGTGTGGTTGGAATTAGTTTTTTACTCCACTTTTCTGTGGAGAGTCAAGCCCCTGATAAGGTGCCTACTGCTCGTGTTTTCAGGCCATGCTACCCTAAGAGCCAGTACTTATCAGGACCCCCTATCTTGTTTTAACTATCCTGTGGTTTTTCTCACTGGGTTTTCCCCTGCTCTAACCCATATTCTAGTAATGTTCTCTTTTATTTGATCTCTATATTCCCAACAAAAGGCCGCAGTCAGAATGATAACAAATTCCCACTCTAGACAGCATACTCCACCAATATTCAAAAGTCTCAAACTACTCACCGTAAAGAACATTCATACTTACTCTTGTGCCTACTACATATATAAAACTTTACACTCTAATATAAACCCTCTGCTCAAAATTCTCCTCACCAACTTTAATAGGACCCATGACCACAACACAAGACACAGATCACTTTTTGATATACCACGTGTTCATATCAACCTATGTAAAAATTCTATGTACATAAAGGGCCCCAGAATCTGGAATTCATTACCAGTAAATATTAAGATAATCTTGTCTGAAAATCAATTTAAGACTCAACTCAAAAACCACCTACTCATCCAAATCTAAATGATCATACTATAAACTACTTTGAAAAATGCTCATTATTACTTTCCTATACGATAATCTCAATTTTTAATAATATGTTACTATTATGTTACCCCCTACTCATATTATAAGTTAATGTCAAAAATGCTCAATGTTATTTTCCTTAAGATAATCTCAATTCCATATTATCATTCAAGAATCTTAACACCTGTAACAATCTAATATCATTATATAATAATTTAAACAGTAAAATTTCATCATATTGTAATTTTGAAAATAATTTTTAACTAGAATAAACTCAATAAATTTCTCTAATATTAAGTACATAGTCTTTAAGGACTAGAATAAGCTGCCCCTAATGCCATGGCATGTCAGTGGCTCTCCTTGCACTCAATTTACATTGTAACTACCGATACCTATGTAATCTGCAAACTGCAATGAAATAAAATTTATTTGTTTGTTTGTTTGATATGTTTCGATAGATCTTGTGGTCTTGCTCGGTAGATATAGTTCTTCCGTCAAGATGATGGTATCTACCTGGAGTCTACCTGGAGAGAATTCCAGGGGTCAACGCCCCCGCGGCCCGGTCCGTGACCAGGCCTCTTGTTGGACCAGAGCCTGATCAACCAGGCTGTTACTGCTGGCCGCACGCAGTCCAACGTACGAACCACAGCCCGGCTGATCAGGTACCGACTTGAGGTGCCTGTCCAGTGCCTGCTTGAAGACAGCCAGGGGCTTGTTGGTAATCCCCCTGATGTATGCTGGGAGGCAGTTGAACAATCTTGGGCCCCTCACACTTATTGTGTTGTCCCTCAACGTGCTAGTGGCACCCTGCTCTTCTTTGGGGGGAATGTTACATCGCCTGCCGAGTCTTTTGCTTTCGTAGGGAGTGATTTTTGTGTGCAAGTTTGGTACTAAGCCCTCGAGAATTTTCCATGTGTATATAATAATGTATCTCTCCCGCCTGCGTTCTAGAGAGTACAGGTTTAGGAACTTCAAGCGTTCCCAGTAGTTGAGGTGGTTTATCGCACTTATGCGTGCCGTGAAGGTTCTCTGCACATTTTCAAGGTCAGCAATTTCACCCGCGGTATGCGTTGTTCCGCTGAGCCAAAGAAGATTAATTTCCTTGATCTCTCCTACGTCCACGGGACGGGGCGTTTATTTAACATGCGGTTGATCGGGAGTAGCGATTCACATCCTCTCGCTATTTCCCTTTATTACAGATTATACGTATAACTTTAATCACTATGTACACTATGGCTTAATGCCCCACCAGTTTATACATATTCACCATCTCTATACCGAAATTCAGAGTCGATGAGTTAAGATGAAGTTAATCATCACTTCCATATCCAACATGGCGGTCCTGGGATGGCGTCGCTGTCCGCGCTGCCATACGATACACCTTCCACTTCCAATTATTTATAAATCTGCTTCACTGGACTCAACGTCCCACCGTATCCGTTAATTATATTCATGTCACTTCTACTATTAAAATCACCCAGAATCAGGGTTTATGACCGTATCTTGTCGTATCGTCACTTCACTAGAGCCCGAATTAGGCCTAAATCTCGATACCACATTAAGCTGGGGTCACACATTTTTTCACAAAATTGTCGCCTGAATATCGGGATTTCCGGACCGAATGTCCCACGATTACCCGTTGCACACTTTGATGTCACTTCATATGATGAAGTGAAGCCATTAAGTCCGGTCTGGCTGATGCTATCGTCCAATCCCCGAAAGCATTCCGCCCGATATCTTGGGTCTAGGCCTCTCCACACGTGACTGCCCGCCCTTTGCCCTCACTGCCGCCTCCCCTCAAATCCCCCCTCCGCGTACCCACGCAATGGTTGGATGGTTCTAATCTCATGTCCACATAAACGTTAAACCACCTGCAGCACATTAAAGGAGTTTCCAGCCTGCTCTGGACTGAATAGCTGTCCTCCTGGTAGGTCGGATCACACTTCCTTCCTCTGGCCTCACCTGGTCTGTGTCGTCTTCAACATCACTCGTGTCACTTTCCCTTAAGTTTTCGTTCACAGTTGGGGATTAACTTATTAATAGTGCGTACACTCTCTTGGCCGCGACACAACACTGACATTCCTGACAACACCCTGAGCGTCTGGGTACAAAGTTACTCCTTGCCCAGAGGCCACAACGTTCTTGGTTGTTCAGTATCAATTGCGCCCCCGCTACAAAGTTAGTGGCATTATCTGAAATCATTACATAAGAACATAAGAACATAAGAAAGGAGGAGCACTGCAGCAGGCCTGTTACCATCAGCGGTCCTTCACAATCCGTCCCACTAACAGAATATTTGCTCAACCAAATTTTCAGTACCAAAATAGCTTGACAATTCTACCCACTACCGGGCCACCAAATCCAACCCTCTCACCTGAATTTATCCAACCAAATTTGAAACTACCCAGGTCTAGCTTCAAAACCTACAGGCAGACTGTTCCACTATCAACACTATTTCCAAACCAATACTTTTAACTTCTAAATCTAAACTTATCTAACTTGAATCCATTATTATTGAATCCATGTATCCTGTCTCGACGACTCCACCAAATTTAGAAACAGCTGTATGAACTGTTCTGCAGACAAATCATGTGCCACTTCTAAGTGTACTGCCCTTGTAGCTGTACAAGTAAATAAACACACATACACTTTTAAAGGAACACCATCTGCAGTACCCGTTAAAATGATTGGGCCACTGTAATCCACACTTGTTACATCAAATGGCTTTATTAACTGCACTCGTTCCTTCGGCAATAGTGGAGGTCCTGGGTACATGTAGGTTCTGGCATCCACACGACAACACACTACACATGTCTTGATGACACACTACACATGTCTTGATGACTCGCTTCACACTCTGTCGTCCTTGAGGGATCCAGAAAGTTTCCCTAATGCAATTTAAGGTATCTTGTACTCCACCTTGCATCACATTTTTATGGGCATTTCATACAATTAAAGTTGTCAGATGATGAGTCTTGGGCAGCAAGATAGGGTGTTTAGCATATTCACCCAATTCAGCATTTTGCAACCTACCTCTGCACCTGATTACGTCATCCTCCAAGTACAACCCCAATTTCTCGATTATTGAACCTTTCACAAATTTTCCATCCCTTATCAATTTAATTTCCTCTCCATAGATTTCTCCTTGTACTCTCTGTACCCAGTATTTCAGGGGATGTGGGAAATCATATGAGATATTCATCTTGTTTATAAAGTTAAACACCAACTTCGTGACATTAATTAGTTTTGGGAAAGATGAGTATCTATTTATATCAATGGCTAAGGAGGGACCAATGACTGGAGCCGTGTTCACAGTAATTTCCACGGGAGCAATATGCGCCTTTTGAACAGGCCAATTAACTTTATCCACCAGCCAACTGGTTTCCTTTAAACTACGATAAAGTCTTCACAAATTTTGCATAAGTCAACCCTCGAGACAAGAAGTCAGCTGGATTCTCTTAAGAACATAAGAAAGGAGGAACACTGCAGCAGGCCTGTTGGCCCATACTAGGCAGGTCCTTCACAATCCATCCCACTAACAGAATATTTTCTCTACCTAATTTTCAATGCTGCCAAAGAAATAAGCTTTGATCATTCTATTTACTTCATGTGCAAGTCCCACTCAAATCCAACCCCTTTCACTCATGAATTTATCCAACCTAAATTTGAAACTACCCAAGGTCCTAGCTTCAATAACCCTACTAGGCAGACTATTCCACTCATCAACTACCCTATTTCCAAACCAATACTTTCCTATATCATTTCTAAATCTAAACTTATCCAACTTGAATCCATTATTGCGGGTTCTCTCTTTGTTAAGGCCATTTTCCACTTGTATACCTCGATCATGTCTCCCCTCATTCTTCGTCTTACAAGTGAATGTAATTTAAGTGTCTTCAATCTTTCTTCATACGGTCATAAGGGTACGAGGCGAAACAGACCATCCAGACCATGGCAAAATCAGGGTAGCCACAGCCACTCCGGAGAGAGAGGTTTTTTAGTGCCAGGAAGGAATAAAAGCTGGCAGGAAATGACAGAAATTATACACCAACTGAAAGCATTTCTGGAGTGGAATCACAGTCAGTGGCCTCCTCTCCATTACAACAGATATTAGAGAATGGGAAAAAAAGACCCCCCCTCCATACCACCAATACCACCAATCCAACTACATTCATCTTTGCTAATATACAGGGTCTAAAGCCAGCAACAAACAACAAGGTGGAAAAATAAACACATAAGCAGTATAATGTGATCCTTTATTGACAACGTTTCGCCCACGCAGTGGGCTTTATCGAGTCACAGACAGATCTACCTGGAAAATGAGCAACATAGAGATATATATAGGGTACAGTCAGGTGGAGAATGCTGGGTCAGATGGAGAAAGCTGCATGTGAGTCTTAAAAGTAGTGTGAAAACATAGTGTGACTTAAAGGACCTGCAGTGTACCATTCTTGAGTTCTAGGTGGGATAGCGTTGAAGAAGTTTCTTGGCAATAGGTTCAGCTATGTTGTAGAAGCCGTTGTTCTGGTTAAAGTTGTTGGACATACAGATGAGTGATGATTCTAGGATTCTTCGGTATTGCGTGTGTCTTTCTGGCGATGAGTCTTGCGTTTCTGTAGTTGATTAAATGGTTGTGTAAATTTCGGTGTTGAACACAGGCATTTCTTGAGTCGTCAGATCTGCCTGCGTACTGGTGTTCTGAAATGCGTGTTTGTAGGTCTCTGGATGTTTCGCCAACGTATAATTTGCTGCAGCCATTACAAGGGATTGTGTATACCCCTGCCGTGGATTGAAGCTTTTCCTGTCTGTTACTGGTAATGTCCTTAATGGTGGTGGATGTGGAGGTGGATACTCGGAATGAGGTCTTAGAAAAATGTTGGAAACTTGTTTGGAAATGGAGTTGTGGGAAGGACTATTATCTCTTCTCAGCAGTGTCTTCTCTGGGTGTGTTGAAGATGTTTAATGCCCGTCGTCTGCAGTCTCTAATGAAGTGACGAGGAACTCAAGAATGGTACACTGCAGGTCCTTTAAGTCACACTATGTTTTCACACTACTTTTAAGACTCACATGCAGCTTTCTCCATCTGACCCAGCATTCTCCACCTGACTGTACCCTATATATATCTCCATGTTGCTCATTTTCCAGGTAGATCTGTCTGTGACTTATAAAGCCC
>WNWK01032033.1:0-15000 GCA_009830355.1 Cherax destructor
CTGTACTGGGTTTAGTTTTTCTAGTTTTTCTACTTCCAATACAAACAGCTGTTTTCACTATGGTTGACTGGATGATATACGGATTTCGTAGCAAATCTTTGAAGGATAAAAGAGGAGCATCCTTATCCAAGATGTCCCAAGAAGGAGCATATCCCAACATCTCATTATCATTATCCAGAGGGTCATCTCCAACCTCAGTGATGCTGTAGATCTTAAGCAAGATGAAGAATAAGATGATTGGGGCAAGCCTTCTTAAGACCCTTCGCTTGGGTAGCATCTTTCCCAAGCTATAGGCACACCCATATGCCTACCTCCTCAAACAACCTCATAGGTACTGGTCTATATTAATAGACACCATAGGCAGAGATCCTCATAGACATATCCATAACCGCTAGCAAGTCTTCACAGACCCATCACAGCTACAGACATGTGCCCATAGACATGTCACAGCCACAGATAGGTACCCACAGACCTGGTCATCGTGGTTGTCTACAAGCCCCCGGATGCAACGTCCCAACAATTCCAGGAACAGCTTCTGAAAATTGACCACTGTCTGGAAAATCTTCCAGCTCCTGCCCCCAACATCTTGCTACTGGGGATTTCAACCTCAGGCACCTAAAATGGAGGAACATTGCAAACAATGTGGTAGCAGAGATAACACCAGGAGGCAGCTCAGATGAAAATTCACATATGCATGAACTTTTAAATCTCTGCCTCACACCAGCAAATAGTAGAGCCTACAAGGTTAGAGAATACGCTGGACCTCATCTTCACCAACAATGATGATCTGATACGAATTGTCATTATATCAAACACAATATACTCAGATCACAACATAATAGAGGTCCAGACATGCATGCGGGAGCCCCAGATCAACAAAATGTGATCAGCCGTGGGAGCTTTCTCCAAATTCAACTTCAATAACAAAAACATAAGGTGGGACCAAGTAAACCAAGTCCTAAATGATATAAACTGGGAAGATTGCCTAAGCATCACGGATCCCAACCTATGTCTAGAACAAATTAACTCTGTGGTACTTGAGGTTTGCTCAAGGCAAATTCCCTTAAGGAAAAGGAGGAGAAGTTGCAAACTAGAAAGAGAGGCGCTCCTATACAGGCGAAGGCAAAGAATAATGGAGCGGCTACAGGAGGCCAATATCTCTGAAATACGTAGGGAGACACTAGTCAGAGAAATAGCAAACATCGAATTAAAACTTAAGGAATCTTACGGGAATCAAGAGACACGGGAAGAACTAAAAGCCATAAATGAAATTGAAAGAAACCCTAAGTATTTCTTTTCCTATGCAAAATCAAAGTCGAGAACAACAACCAGTATTGGGCCCCTACTTAAACGGATGGGTCCTACACAGATGACAGCAAGGAAATGAGTGAGTTACTTAAATCCCAGTATGACTCAGTCTTTAGCGAGCCACTAAACCCGTCTGAAAATCGAAAACCTAAATGATTTTTTATGAGAGTGCCACAGAACTTGACAGGCGCATGCCTTTCTGACATCACCATGACGCCAAATGATTTCGAAAAGGCAATAAATGACATGCCTATGCACTCCGCTCCAGGCCAGACTCATGGAACTCCGTGTTCATCAAGAACTGCAAGAAGCCCCTATCACATGCTTTTAACATCCTATGGAGAGGGAGCATGGACACTGGGATCGTCCCGCAGCTACTAAAAACAACAGACATAGCCCAGCTCCACAAAGGGGGCAGTAAAGCAATAGCAAAGAACTACAGACCAATTGCGCTAACGTCCCATATCATAAAAATCTTTGAAAGGGTTCTAAAGAAGCAAGATCGCCACCCATCTTGATACCCATCAATTGCACAACCCAGGACAGCATGGGTTTAGAGCAGGCCGCTCCTGTCTGTCCCAACTACTGGACCACTACGACAAGGTCCTGGATGCTCTAGAAGATAAACAGAATGCAGATGTTATATACACAGATTTTGCAAAAGCCTTTGACAAGTGTGACCATGGTGTAATAGCACACAAAATGCGTGATAAAGGAATAACAGGAAAAGTTGGTAGATGGATCTATAATTTCCTAACATGTAGAACACAAAGAGTAGTAGTCAACAGAGTAAAGTCTGAGGCAGTTACTGTGAAAAGCTCTGTTCCACAAGGCACAGTACTTGCTCCCATCCTATTCCTCATCCTCATATCAGACATTGACAGGGATATAAGCCACAGTGCTGTGTCTTCCTTTGCAGATGACACCCGAATCTGTATGACAGTGTCCACCGTTGAAGACACTGCAAGACTCCAAGCAGACATAAACCAAATCTTTAAATGGGCTGCAGAAAACAATATGAAGTTCAATGATGAGAAATTTCAATTACTCAGATACGGAAAACGTGAAGAAATTAAAATCTCATCGGAGTACAAAACTAATTCAACCACACAATAGAGCGAAAAACTAATGTCAAAGACCTGGGAGTGATCACGTCAGAGGATCTCACCTTCAAGGACCATAACAATGTAGCAATTGCATCTGCTCGAAAAATGACAGGATGGATAATGAGAACCTTCAAAACCAGGGATGCCAAGCCCATGTTGACACTTTACAGATCGCTTGTTCTATCTAGGCTGGAATATTGCTGCACACTAACTGCACCTTTCAAGGTGGGTGAAATTGCTGACCTTGAAAATGTGCAGAGAACTTTCACCGCACACATAACTGCGATAAACCACCTCAACTACTGGGAACGCTTGAAGTTCCTAAACCTGTATTCTATAGAACGCAGGCGGGAGAGATACATTATTATATACACATGGAAAATTCTCGAGGGCTTAGTACAAACTTGCACACAAAAATCACTCCCTACGAAAGAAAAAGACTCGGCAGGCGATGTAACATCCCCCAATGAAGAGCAGGGTGCCACTAGCACGTTGAGGGACAACACAATAAGTGTCAGGGCCCAAGATTGTTCAACTGCCTCCCAGCATACATCAGGGGATTACCAACAAACCCCTGGCTGTCTTCAAGCAGGCACTGGACAGGCACCTCAAGTCGGTACCTGATCAGCTGGGCTGTGGTTCGTACGTTGGACTGCGTGCGTCCAGCAGTAAAGCCTGGTTGATCAGGCTCTGGTCCAACATGAGGCCTGGTCACAGACCGGGCCGCGGGGGCGTTGACCCCTGGAATTCTCTCCAGGTAGACTCCAGGTATATACAACTTAAAATATACAAACACACACAGTATACAGAGGATTCTTTACACAAGTGTATATGTCAGTTTATATACAATGATTGGTGTGTATCTCTCAGTGTTTATACATACTGAGAATTGTGTATTTCAGTGTATATACACAGAGAGATGTATATTTCAGTGTATAAACATTGAGAGGTGTGTATCTCTCTGTGTATGTACACTGAGATATACACACCTCTGAATGGTTCAGGAAGACACGTGAACAACCACTAGGGCAGTTTAAAAAACGTTTGAGTCCTGGAACCTAGAAAACATTTCGGTTCTGAGACTTAGAAAACATTCAGGTCTTGGGACCTTCATCCCTTGTAGGACACAGAGGTTTTAAAATTACAGTATATATGAAGGGAGAGTGAGGTGTGAGTGACACAGTGACATGAAGAATGATATACTGAGATGAAGACAGGTAAACAAGTACGTCATGTCACTCCTGTCTTGTTAGGTTAGATTGTGGGAACTTTTGAGATGCTGACTGTGAGTGACATAGTTAATACAAGACCACTTTATCCTGTCTTCATTAACTTCCTTTCTTTAACTTCTTTGTAAAGGTTAACTGAGTGTAAGAAAAATACTGACCTGTCCCCCATATACAAACTAGAAGAGACTTGATGTGGAGTCTACCCTGGCTAGTAAGACCCTGAATCTACCAGACTCTTGACTTGTGTAAGATTGATCTCTCTTGCATGTGTCGTGAATGGAAGAATGGTCTTGTAGCCATGTGAAATATATTAGTAATCTCAGCATACATTTCAGGGGTCCCTGTACTCATTATGGCTTCCCTAACTAGTATTTAACGTGACCCGTGGCTGGGTTGGTAGAGCAATCATCTCACACACTGAGATCCGTGGTTCAATCCTCGTTACAGGTGGAAACATTAGAGTATGTTTCATTAAGACACCTGGTGTCCCTGTTAACCTAGCAGTATATAGGTACCTGGGTGTTAGCTGAAATGCTTTGCATAACCAGGAACTTCCTATGGTCTGTATAAGTTGTATATTCTACTTCAAGAAATTAAGGTTATTATTATTATTATTATTATTATTATTATTATTATTATTATTATTATTTATGTACACAGAATGATCACTAGCATCTGGCCTGATATTTTAGGGATGGTTATTTATCAATCTTGACTGTTGTTTACCTTGGTCCTCTCATAACCCATAGCTAGGTTAGGTTAGGTAAGGTTTGTCAGTAACCAGGACAAGTGTTTCCTAACACAGGTCTTAGTCATATGATAATCCACAGGTGGAGCTTTTGGTCATCAGATCCCAGGCCTTCCGCTGGCTCACTGGTTCACTCCTTTAAAAATTATAATTTTGATTATAATCTGTAGGTAAATTACCCTGTGCTCTCTAAAATAATGACGGCCCCAAATTACTGTGGAAGAAACAAGACTAATGTGATGATGTAAGTCTGGTGTAGAGAGTGTATATCCTCGGTACTTTCGCAAGGTTTCTGTCCTCTTATTCACTGGGTACCAGGTGAGTATTCTGGTAGACCGTGTGGATATAAGCTCTGAGCTCCTTTGTGTTCTTATTCCCACAAGTGTTGGTGCCAGGAGGAGCAACTTGTGTCTACATAACAACATAAGAAAAAATTAACACTGCGGCAGGCCTACTGACCCATGCGAGGCAGGTCATTTACGCCCCCAGCTTAGACCTGACTACCTGGAGTTAACCCTCTCCAGGTAAACTCCAGGTAGTCAGGTCACCTCCACTTAAGGAGCACGGCATAAGACTTAGTAGCACAAGCTAGTCAGGTCCAACTCACACCCACCCTCACCCACTCATGTATTTATCTAACCTATTTTTAAAACTACACAATGTCTTAGCTTTTATGACAGTACTTGGGAGTTTGTTCCACTCATCCACAACTCTATTACCAAACCAGTGCTTTCCTATATCCTTCCTGAATCTGAACTTTCCCAACTTGAAACCATTGCTGCGAGTCCTGTCTTGGCTGGATATTTTCAGCACGCTATTTACATCCCCTTTATTTATTCCTGTTTTCCATTTATACATCTCATTTCTACGCCTTTCTAGAGAGTGCAGATTACAGGCCCTCAGTCTATCCTCACAGGGAAGATTTCTGATACATGGGATCAACTTTGTCATCCTCCTCTGTACGTTTTCCAGTGCATTTATATCCATTCTGTAATACGGTGACCAGAACTGTGCAGCATAATCTAAATGAGGAATAACCAAGGATAAATAGAGTTGAAGAACATCCTGAGGACTTATTTATACTTCTTGATATGAAGCCAAGGATTCTGTTAGCTTTATTGCGAACACTTATGCACTGTTGTCTTGGTTTCAGATTACTGCTGACCAGAACTCCTAAATCCTTTTCGTAATCACAAGTATTAAGATCTACATTATTCAGTTTATATGTGGCATGTTTATTGTCCTGCCCAAAATTTAGAACTTTGCATTTGTCTACATTAAACTGCATCTGCCACTTCCTCGACCACTGCATCAGTCTATTCAAATCATCCTGGAGTGCTCTAATGACCTCATTAGAATGAATTGGACGGCCTATTTTGGTGTCATCAGCAAATTTGCTTATGTTGCTATTTATTCCCTCATTTATGTCGTTTATGTAAATTGTGAACAACAATGGGCCCAAAACTGATCCCTGTGGGACACCGCTTGAGATGTGCCCCAGAATGATAACAAATTCCCACTCTGAAATACGTAGGGAGACACTAGTCAGAGAAATAGCAAACATCGAATTAAAACTAAAGGAATCTTACAGGAATCAAGAGACACGGGAAGAACTAAGAGCCATAAATGAAATTGAAAGAAACCCTAAGTATTTCTTTTCCTATGCAAAATCAAAGTCGAGAACAACAACCAGTATTGGGCCCCTACTTAAACCGGATGGGTCCTACACAGATGACAGCAAGGAAATGAGTGAGTTACTTAAATCCCAGTATGACTCAGTCTTTAGCGAGCCACTAACCAGACTGAAAATCGAAAACCTAAATGATTTTTTATGAGAGTGCCACAGAACTTGACAGACGCATGCCTTTCTGACATCATCACGACGCCAAATGACTTCGAAAAGGCAATAAATGACATGCCCATGCACTCCGCTCCAGGCCCAGACTCATGGAACTCCGTGTTCATCAAGAACTGCAAGAAGCCCCTATCACATGCTTTTAACATCCTATGGAGAGGGAGCATGGACACTGGGATCGTCCCGCAGCTACTAAAAACAACAGACATAGCCCGCTCCACAAAGGGGCAGTAAAGCAATAGCAAAGAACTACAGACCAATTGCGCTAACGTCCCATATCATAAAAATCTTTGAAAGGGTTCTAAGAAGCAAGATCGCCACCCATCTTGATACCCATCAATTGCACAACCCAGGACAGCATGGGTTTAGAGCAGGCCGCTCCTGTCTGTCCCAACTACTGGACCACTACGACAAGGTCCTGGATGCTCTAGAAGATAAACAGAATGCAGATGTTATATACACAGATTTTGCAAAAGCCTTTGACAAGTATGACCATGGTGTAATAACACACAAAATGCGTGATAAAGGAATACCAGGAAAAGTTGGTAGATGGATCTATAATTTCCTAACACGTAGAACACAAAGAGTAGTAGTCAACAGAGTAAAGTCTGAGGCAGCTACTGTGAAAAGCTCTGTTCCACAAGGCACAGTACTTGCTCCCATCCTATTCCTCATCCTCATATCAGACATTGACAGGGATATAAGCCACAGTGCTGTGTCTTCCTTTGCAGATGATACCCGAATCTGTATGACAGTGTCCACCGTTGAAGACACTGCAAGACTCCAAGCAGACATAAACCAAATCTTTAAATGGGCTGCAGAAAACAATATGAAGTTCAATGATGAGAAATTTCAATTACTCAGATACGGAAAACGTGAAGAAATTAAAATCTCATCGGAGTACAAAACTAATTCCAACCACACAATAGAGCGAAAAACTAATGTCAAAGACCTGGGAGTGATCATGTCAGAAGATCTCACCTTCAAGGACCATAACAATGTAGCAATTGCATCTGCTCGAAAAATGACAGGATGGATAATGAGAACCTTCAAAACCAGGGATGCCAAGCCCATGTTGACACTTTACAGATCGCTTGTTCTATCTAGGCTGGAATATTGCTGCACACTAACTGCACCTTTGAAGGCGGGTGAAATTGCTGACCTTGAAAATGTGCAGAGAACCTTCACTGCACGCATAAGTGCGATAAACCACCTCAACTACTGGGAACGCTTGAAGTTCCTAAACCTGTACTCTCTAGAACGCAGGCGGAGAGATACATTATTATATACACATGGAAAATTCTCGAGGGCTTAGTACCAAACTTGCACACAAAAATCACTCCCTACGAAAGCAAAAGACTCGGCAGGCGATGTAACATCCCCCCAATGAAGAGCAGGGGTGCCACTAGCACGTTGAGGGACAACACAATAAGTGTGAGGGGCCCAAGATTGTTCAACTGCCTCCCAGCATACATCAGGGGGATTACCAACAAACCCCTGGCTGTCTTCAAGCAGGCACTGGACAGGCACCTCAAGTCGGTACCTGATCAGCCGGGCTGTGGTTCGTACGTTGGACTGCGTGCGGCCAGCAGTAACAGCCTGGTTGATCAGGCTCTGGTCCAACAGGAGGCCTGGTCACAGACCAGGCCACGGGGGCGTTGACCCCTGGAATTCTCTCCAGGTAGACAGCATACTCCACCTATATTCAAAAGCCTAAAACTACTCACCATGAAGAACATTCACACTTATTCTTGTGCCTACTACATATATACAACTCTATACTCTAATATAAACCCTCTACTCAAAATTCTCCTCACCAACTTTAATAGGACCCATGACCACAACACAAGACACAGATCACTTTTTTATATACCCCATGTCCATATCAACCTATGTAAAAATTCTATGCACATAAAGGGCCCCAGAATCTGGAATTCATTACCAGTAAATACTAAAATAAACTTGTCTGAAAACCATTTTAAGACTCTTCTCAAAAACCACCTCCTCACCCTTAACTAAAAACTCATACTGAAAAATACTCAATGTTATTTTCCTATAAATAATTTCCATTTTTACTATTATGTTCTATTATAATACTTTCAAAAATGCTAAAAAAACACCTTCTCACCCAAAGCTAAATGCTCAATATCAAACATTCTCAACAAAGTAGAAAAATCACTTAATGTAAAAACCTGACTAATCACTTAAATGTAAAAACCTGTTATGAATAATACATACTAAGCTAACTATTTCCATAACATTTACATTATAATGACCATGTAAACTGTAACTGCAATGCAATTAATTGTTTTAAATTGTTATCTCACTCAATTAGTTGCATTGCTGCAACTAATTGATTTGTTCAACTTATAATCAAACTTTATAACTTAGATAAGCAATTATACTTATTTTATAAATTATCAACCAAAATTTTTTACCGTGTAGTCTATAATTAAGTAGGCCTAAGAATGCCCGCAATGCACAGTATATTAGGGGCTTTTGGCATGTACATCTCATCAATAACTATGTATCTTGTCTACCCAACCATGCATCATTGTACCATGTCTCAATAAAGTATTATTATTATTATTATTATTATTATTATTATATTTTAATCTGAACAATATTTAAATAAGACAAACTCAATCAATTTCTCAAATATTATGTACATAGTCTATAAGCCATTAGATTAAGCTGCCCTAAATGCCATGGCATGTCAGTGGCTCTCCTTGCACTTCTATGTAAAATTGCGAAGAAATAAAATATTTGTATTTGTATTCTGAGTTCTCCCCATTGATGCAAACTCTCTGCCGCCTACTTGTCAACCATGCCTCTACCCAGGAAAAAAAAATTCCTACTATTCTGCGTGCCTTAAGATTCCTCAACAGCCTCTGATGTGGAACTCTATCGAAAGCCTTACTGAAGTCCATATACACAATATCATATGCATTACCACTACCTCCAGAAACACCTTTGTGGTAAATATTGGGTATTTTCTGAAAGGTTATACTCGATAAACTTTCTAATGTGAATAAGTATCCTTAATATGTGGTTGTTGATTCACATAATACTTAGAGATGAAGAGAGAACCACCTGACCGTCGCGTGGGTACGCGGAGCTGGGTCAAGGGTGAGTCAGTCACATGTGGATACCCGTAGTCCCAGGATGTCGTGAGCGGAATGGAGTCCGGAATATGGCATTTCCGGCGACCAAATCACGGTAATGGTCTCACTTCACAATAGGGAATGTTGTGAATGTTCGCCGGGAATAATGTGGGACATTAAGTCCAAGAAACTGCAATAATCGGGTGATAATGTGTTAAATAATGAACGACTCCGCCATTACGCGTGTTCGATAGAAGAAATGTGCGTCGGTTTGATCGTTGTTCATCATACACAATTCTTAATGGATTCACTTCTAACGAGGGTAAATTAGTGGGACATTAAATCGTCGTGTGAACTAAAGAGAATTTGGTGATGTTAATATCATGAGAGAGAATGTGTCTACCTGGAGTCTACCTGGAGAGAATTCCAGGGGTCAACGCCCCCGCGGCCCGGTCTGTGACCAGGCCTCTTGTTGGACCAGAGCCTGATCAACCAGGCTGTTACTGCTGGCCGCACGCAGTCCAACGTACGAACCACAGCCCGGCTGATCAGGTACCGACTTGAGGTGCCTGTCCAGTGCCTGCTTGAAGACAGCCAGGGGCTTGTTGGTAATCCCCCTGATGTATGCTGGGAGGCAGTTGAACAATCTTGGGCCCCTCACACTTATTGTGTTGTCCCTCAACGTGCTAGTGGCACCCCTGCTCTTCATTGGGGGAATGTTACATCGCCTGTCGAGTCTTTTGCTTTCGTACGGAGTGATTTTTGTGTGCAAGTTTGGTACTAAGCCCTCGAAAATTTTCCATGTGTATATAATAATGTATCTCTCCCGCCTGCGTTCTAGAGAGTACAGGTTTAGGAACTTCAAGCGTTCCCAGTAGTTGAGGTGGTTTATCGCACTTATGCGTGCGGTGAAGGTTCTCTGCACATTTTCAAGGTCAGCAATTTCACCCGTGTACAGTGATTCTCGGCAGCATTCTTCTAATGACCGTATCTTGACCTCGCAATTCTGTCTCGAGAACTGTAGAGGTGTCAAGAAGTCAATACATCTATATCGAGACTACCCCACCAACATCATCTTGCCGGAAGAATAATCTCTACTGAGCAAGACCACGAGATCCGTCGAAGAATATCAATAAGAATGCTGCTTCTTCCCCACCATAAGTATTCTTCATATCTTAGCAACCGTCTGGCCAGTAGGTATGTTAGTGTGGAAACTTTTTTAGTCACTAAAAATTCCACAGGGTAAGTGAGCCGTTAGGAGCCTTACATACCGTGGATCGGCCCTCAGAGTTTATAAACCCACACTCCCAACCAAAACAACTACACACTCCAGCTTTTGAAGGTGACTATTGTGTATATTTTAATTGATAGATTTATCCACCTAGGAACACCTAGGCAAGTTTGTACAGATAGAAACTAATAGTAGGATTATTAAGGCAACGTTAGGTATTAATAGTGTAGCTCTAGCACCCTAATATAGGTAGTTATAGGCCTGAATAGACAGGCATTAGGTTATGTTAGCTAGAGACAACTGGCAGCCCACACGAATCTAGGCAGTGTGGTGGTCAGGAATTATGACCTACGTCCTTCCCAGACCAGACTCCACACGGACAAGACGTGCTGAATTGGCAGCACCCCCACGTGACCCAACATCTGTCCTGGGGCCCTGGAGGAGATCCCGAAGTACCATGGAAATCTGCCTCCATCCAGACCCATTACAGTAAGACTAGGCTTTCTTTCTCTCAGTATCTGGCCAGTTTTCTGGGGAAACGTTAGTGAAGTTATCTGTGGGTCTTAAGCAGACGGAAACCTTTGTGTTGGTATGTACCAGCGTCGTCTCTTAAGTTCAGTCTGGAAGCTAGTGTTACTTACTGCATATATTACTCAAGGGACATCCTAGTAACCAGGGAACTCTGAGGTGCAGGCAGGACACTAATTACCCCATCTTTTGCAGACAAAGTTTATCCACTGCACATGGTGTTAGGAGGGGTTATATATAAGGAAGACCAGGACATATACCCACCCTTTTCTTTCAAGTAAGTAATCTCCCTTCCAGTATTGTGTAGGCAGCGTGGGGTTCCCTTACTGCAATTAGATAGAAATTTGTACCATAGCCACTTGTAAGTCTGAGAGAAGTGTCTCAGAGTGTCGGTGTCAACAGTGCTTGCCCAGAGTGCAACTTACAAGAGGCCAATCCAAACAAGTTTCTATACTTGTGTTAGGCCGGTAATGACGCTCTTGTTAGGCTGGTAGTGTACACTTGTGTTCGGATGGTAATATACGCTTGTGTTAGGCTAGTAATGCACACTTGTGTTAGTTTGATAATGACACTCTTGTTAGGCTGGTAATGTACACTTGTGTTAATCTTGTAATGTATACTTGTGTTAGGCCTGTAATGACACTCTTGTTAGGCTGGTAGTGTACACTTGTGTTCGGCTTTTAATATACACTTGTGTTAGGCTGGTAATGTACACTTGCGTTTGGCCGGTAATGACACTCTTGTTAGGCTGTTGTTGTTTGATATCTTTATTATGCACCCCATACCTATCCTGTGGGCGGTAGTCAAAAGATTACAGAGGTACATAATAGGTCCAGGGACTGGACCTCAAAGTTTGATAGCTGAGCAAGTTACAAAGGTAATGAACTCAGATGGTCACAATCATGACAAGTTACAAAGGTATTTGCAGATTACAGAGGTATATATAGGGTCCAGAGACTGGGCCACAAAGTTTTGATAGCTGAACAAGGTACAATGGTAATGAATTCACTAGTTACAAGGTAATGAATCATGTAAGTAAATTTACTTACGTCTGTACATGGTTGCAATCATGAACAAATTATAAAGCAATGAGCAATCTATTAGTCTACACCCAGCCACAACTGTAATGAGTTATTAGTGCAAATTTTAATTGTTGGGTCACACACACACACATACATATACACATAGCCCCCGGTGGCCTAGTGGGTAAAGCTCCGCTTAACGCACGGAGGGGCCGGGTTCAATTCCCGGTGGGGCAGAAACATTTCGAAGTGTTTCCTTACACACACACACACACACATACATACAACAGGCCTAGTGTCTAATTGACATGTGCCTAGGACAAAATGGTAACTAACATACATACACACACATGTACACACACATATACACACACATACATGTATATACATACACACATACACACACATATATACATACACACACACACACACTTGGTAATGCTTTATTTACAGGGAGCAAAGTCAGGGTATTTTTCCAGAATGGTCTGTAATGTACCACTGTGGATAAAATACTTTGACATATCTTGAACATTTCTGAGTGAGTTGTCTCTGAATTCATTAATTTTATCGCACTCCAGTACATAATGACGCAGGGTGTGACAATAATCCAACTGGCAAAGTTTACATTTTGTGTTAGGCTGGTAATGTACACTTGTGTTAGGCTGGCAATGACACTCTTGTTAGGCTGGTAATGTACACTTGTGTTAGGCTGGTAATGTACACTTTTTTTCGGCTGATCATGTACACTTGTGTTAGGCTGGTAATGTACACTTGTGTTAGGTTGGTAATAACACTCTTGTTATGCAGGTAATATATACATGTGTTAGGCTGGTAATGACACTCTTGTTAGGCTGGTAATGTACATTTGTGTTAGGCTTGTAATGTACACTCGTGTTAGGCTCCTAATGACACTCTTATTAGGCTTGTAATGCACACTTGTCTTAGGCTGGTAATGTTCACTTGTGTTAGGCTGGTAATGTACACTTGTGTTAGGCTGGTAATGTACACTTGTATTAGGCTGGTAATGTACTCTTGTGTTAGGCTGGTAATGTACACTTGTGTTAGGCTGGTAATGTACACTTGTGTTAGGCTGGTAATGTACACTTGTATTAGGCTGGTAATGTACACTTGTGTTAGGCTGGTAATGTACACTTGTATTAGGCTGGTAATGTACACTTGTGTTAGGCTGGTAATGTACACTTGTGTTAGGCTGGTAATGTACACTTGTATTAGGCTGGTAATGTACACTTGTGTTAGGCTGGTAATGTACACTTGTGTTAGGCTGGTAATGTACACTTGTGTGGCGGAATGGATATGGTGACAGGTACGTTGTGTTTTCTCTTGAGGCGGCACAATGTGTCGTGGGGTCGAGCCCTGGCCTGCCGCATGATATATATATATATATATATATATATATATATATATATATATATATATATAAATCTGTAGTGGAGGGAAGGCGGGGTAGGGGTCGGCCTAGGAAAGGTTGGAGGGAGGGGGTAAAGGAGGTTTTGTGTGCGAGGGGCTTGGACTTCCAGCAAGCATGTGTGAGCGTATTTGATAGGAGTGAATGGAGACAAATGGTTTTTAATACTTGATGTGCTGTTGGAGTGTGAGGGAGGGAGGGGGTAAAGGAGGTTTTGTGTGCGAGGGGCTTGGACTTCCAGCAAGCATGTGTGAGCGTATTTGATAGGAGTGAATGGAGACAAATGGTTTTTAATACTTGATGTGCTGTTGGAGTGTGAGCAAAGTAACATTTATGAAGGGATTCAGGGAAACCGGCAGGCCGGACTTGAGTCCAGGAGATGGGAAGTACAGTGTGTGCACTCTGAAGGATGGGTGTTAATGTTGCAGTTTTATAACTGTAGTGTAAAGCACCCCTCTGGCAAGACAGTGATGGAGTGAATGATGAAAGTTTTTCTTTTTCGGGCCACCCTGCCTTGGTGGGAATCGGCCGATGTGTTAATAAATAAATAATATATATATATATATATATATATATATATATATATATATATATATATATATATATATATATATATATATCAAACACTGATCTCTGGCCGACGGAGACTCGACCCTACGAACCTTGTGACAGGAACGCAGTGCTGTACCGACCGTACCACACTGGACCAATACCTTGGCATCCAGCTTTCGCTAGACGTTATTCCAAGGCAGCCAGCTTTCAGGCAGGAAGGCTTACAGCATGCAGGGGATGAGATAAAAGCTGTAAGCCTTCCTGCCTGAAAGCTGGCTGCCTTGGAATAACGTCTAGCGAGCTGGATGCCAGGTATGCCAGCTTTCAGGCAGGAAGGCTTACAGCATGCAGGGGATGAGATGAAAAGCTGTAAGCCTTCCTGCCTGAAAGCTGGCTGCCTTGGAATAACGTCTAGCGAAAGCTGGATGCCAAGGTATTGGTCCAGTGTGGTAGCGGTCGGTAAAGCACTGCGTTCCTGTCACAAGGTTCGTAGGGTCGAGTCTCCGTCGGCCAGAGATCAGTGTTTGTGAATATTTCGCCTGCTCTTGCGAATTCCTAGCATTGTATAAATCTCTAGTTGTGTCGATGCATGCAGGGGATGAGATGAAAAGCTGTAAGCCTTCCTGCCTGAAAGCTGGCTGCCTTGGAATAACGTCTAGCGAAAGCTGGATGCCAAGGTATTGGTCCAGTGTGGTACGGTCGGTAAAGCACTGCGTTCCTGTCACAAGGTTCGTAGGGTCGAGTCTCCGTCGGCCAGAGATCAGTGTTTGTGAATATTTCGCCTGCTCTTGCGAATTCCTAGCATTGTATAAATCTCTAGTTGTGTCGATGCATGCAGGGGATGAGATGAAAAGCTGTAAGCCTTCCTGCCTGAAAGCTGGCTGCCTTGGA
>WNWK01032034.1:0-22218 GCA_009830355.1 Cherax destructor
TGGTTCGTACGTTGCACTGCGTGCGTCCAGCAGTAACAGCCTGGTTTGATCAGGCTCTGATCCAACATGAGGCCTGGTCACAGACCGGGCCGCAGGGGCATTGACCCCTGGAACTCTCTCCAGGTAAACTCCAGGTATATATCCATGGTGTGGGTGGTAGTCACCCTATATACCCATGGTGTGGGTGGTAGTCACCCTATATACCCATGGTGTGGGTGGTAATCACCCTATATACCCATGGTGTGGGTGGTAGTCACCCTATATAATAATAATAATAATAATAATAATAATAATAATAATAATAATAATAATAATAATAATAATAATATTTTTATTTCGTTGCAAGTTACAAGTATACATAGTTATTGGTAGTTACAATTATAAAACTGTAATGCAAGGAGAGCCACTGGCATGCCATGGCATTAGGGGCAGCTTATTCTAAAGACTTAAGTAAGTAAGTAAGTTTATTCAGGTATACTCAAATACATTTACATACATTATCATACATAGCAGCATATGTGTAGATAACCTAGGATAACCCAAAAAAGTCAGACAGAGTGACATATTTCATTGGGGTTCTTAATACAAGAGAGTTTATTCTAGTTATATATTATTTCAAATTACAATATGATTATACTATACTATTAAAAAGACAATACTAGAGAAATTGGTTGAGTTTATTCTAGTTGTATATTTTATTTCAAGTTACAATATTTTGATGCTATACTAGTAAAATAACAATACTAGAGAAATTTATTGAGTTTCTTCTAGTTATATATTTTATTTCAAATTAACAAAATGATGATACTATACTAATTAAAATGACAATATGATGATATGAAATTGCAACAAGTGTTAAGGAGGATGACAATATAAAACTGAGATTATCTTAAGCAAAATAACATTGGGTTTGAAAGTTTGTTACAGTATGAGTATTTAGTATAGGGTGAGTAGGTGATTTTTGAGAAGAGTCTTGAATTGATTTTCCGACAAGGTTAACTTAATATGTGGTGTGGGTGGTAGTCACCCTACATACCCATGGTGTGGGTGGTAGTCACCCTATATACCCATGGTGTGGGTAGTAGTCACCCTATATACCCATGGTGTGGGTGGTTTACCTGGAGAGGGTTTTGGGGGTCAATGCCCCCACAGCTTTGTCTGAGACCAGACCTCATGGTGGATCAGGGTTTGATCAACCAGGCTGTTACTGCTGGCCGCACCCTATATACCCATCTTGTCTTACAGAGGTACGTAACGTGTCCAAGAACTGTGGGATAGTGGTCAGTGGTGTTATCCGTGATTATGTCTGATTTTAATGGGGGATATTGTGTTTGTCCAGATATGGTCTAGTAACGAGGCTTTTGTCTCTGAGATTCTAGTAGGTTTTGTTATTGTTGGCAGAAGTAAGCAGCTGCTCATAGCATTTGTGAATTCAGTTACCTGAGGGTCATGGTCATGGATGAGGTTTATGTTGAAGTCCCCTGTAAGAATCAGGTGGTGTTTATTCTTCTCTGCGTCAGTTATCATGTTTCTTAGTTTTTCACTAAATGCGTAAATATTGGAGTGACTACGTTCATAGTCTATAAGCTACTAGATTAAGCTGCCCCTAATGCCATGGCATGCCAGAGGCTCTCCTTGCACTTCAATTTATGATTGTAATGAAAACCTATGTACACGAGCAAAGAAATAAAATTGTATTGTATTGTATTGTTTAATTGTTAGTTTTTTAAGGTCTTTGTATTTAAATTTAGCATATGTATATTTACCATATTCATCCCTTGTGCAAGTAGAATTTATGCATTCAAGTTCATCAGAGCAGTATACAGTGGTACCTCGGCATATGAACAGCTCCCAACTAGAACAATTATGTAAGTGTATTTTTGTAAGTGCTTTAGTAAGTGTATTTTTGGGGGTCTGAAACAGATTAATGTAATTTACATTATTCCTTATGGGAACAAGTTTGTTCGGTATCGGCACCGAACAGCCTTCTGGAACGAATTAAGCTCGTAACTCGAGGTACCACCATATAGCTGTTCCGCCTCCTAATTGGTCTGGTCTACAATTGTGTATGGCCTTGTAGCCAGGTATGGAATAGATGTTTGTAACATCAGGTTTTAGCCATGGAAAAATAATCACATAAGCAGTTTAATGTGATCCTTTATTGACAACGTTTCGCCTACGCAGTGGGCTTTATCGAGTCACAAACAGATCTACCTGGATAAAAGATACGCGAGTATTTATAGGATTTAGTCGGGTGGAGAATGCTGACCCAAACGAATTTGTTCCCATAAGGAATAATGTAAATTACATTAATCCGTTTCAGACCCCCAAAAATATACTTACTAAAGCACTTACAAAAATACACTTACATAATTGTTCTAGTTGGGAGCTGTTCGTATGCCGAGGTGAAACGTTGTCAATAAAGGATCACATTATACTGCTTATGTGTTTATTTTTCCATTGTGTTGGTATTTTATACCATTTATTTCCAGGTTTTAGCCATGTTTCAGTGAGAGTAATGATAGACATACTGACATTTAGAGAATTGAGTAGTGCTTGGAGGTCATCATAATGTTTGCTTAATGATCTGACATTATAATTAAATACTGTTATGTTGTTGTTGGCACTGAGTAGTGTCTTAGCCTGACTTGCAGTGTAATAAAGGCAATTGTTATTAGGATCATGTAAGCCATTTAATAAGAGGTTAATATCAGGATCAATGTTTGTAATCATAAGACTAAAGTTAGATTAAGAATGTATAACTAACAGAAAAAAACTATCAACTATTAATAGGGGTTGATATAATGATTATGACAAGTATTAAATCAATATTGCACTACTTTCAGGATTTAGTATTGCACTAGCAGTAATATGACAATTTATAAAAGGCAGTACAAAGTAGTACAAAGTCTTTAGAATAAACTGCCCCTAATGCCATGGCATGCCAGTGGCTCTCCTTGCATTACAGTTTTATAATTGTAACTACCAATAACAGTGTACACTTGTAACATGCATCGAAATAAAAATATTATTATTATATTATTATTATTATTAAAATCTAGTAGGTTGGTAGTCCTAGGTAGTAGGTTGGTAGACAGCAACCACCCAGGGAGGTACTACCGTCTTGCCAAATGAGTGTAAAACGGAAGCTTGTAATTGTTTTACATGATGGTAGGGTTGCTGGTGTTTTTTTTGTCTCATAAACATGCAAGATTTCAGGTACATCTTGCTACTTCTACTTACACTTAGGTCACACTACACATTCATGTACAAGCATATATATACACACCCCTCTGGGTTTTCTTCTATTTTCTTACTAGTTCTTGTTCTTATTTCCTCTTATCTCCATGGGGAAGTGGAACAGAATTCTTCCTCCGTAAGCCATGCGTGTCGTAAGAGGCGACTAAAATGCTGGGAGCAAGGGGCTAGTAACCCCTTCTCCTGTATATATTACTAAATGTGAAATGGGAAACTTTCGTTTTTCATTTTGGGCCACCCCACTTCGGTGGGAAACGGCCGACGTGTTGAAAGAAGAATTATTATTATTATTATTATTATTATTATTATTATTATTATTATTATTATAACTACAGTGGACCCCCGAGTATCAGCCGTAATCCATTCCAGGAGCTAGGCCTTAACTCGAACTGGCCGAAAGTTGAACCATTATTTCCCATAAGAAATAATGTAAATACAATTAATCCGTTCAAGACACCCAAAAATATTCACAAAAAATTCATTTTTTTAAAGAATAACTATAGTTTTACATACACAAAACACATAATAACAACACATATTAAATTTATAAATTTACGTTTAAAATAACATTTACTTACCTTTATTGAAGAAACTTGCTGGCATCTGGAAGATAGGGAGGAGGAGTGAGGGAGGGCTTAGTGTTTGGAAGCAGAATCCCTCCATAGGACTTCAGGTATCAAAGCCTTATCTGGGTTACTTCCTTCTTGGTCTTTTAATGCCACTAGGACCAGCCTGTCTTTCATAGGCTTGTGTCCTGGCTGTGCCTTTTCCTCCTGAGTAATGTAGGTCCTCTTGGCATTTTCTTCCAAATGAGGCCTGTTTCATCACAATTAAACACTTGTTGTTGGGGTTTGAATTTTTCAGTGTCTACAAACCCTTAACCCTTAAACGGTCCAAACATATATATACGTTCTTACCGCTACTGCCCCAAACGTATATTTACTTTTTATTTTTCCTGCCTCCGAATTTGGCACGATTGACCTGAGATGCCTGGTCAGCATAGAATGGGTCTTAACACTCGGTGTGTGCCATTTTAAAAATCTCTGGGACCACTTAGTACCTTGTGGCAGCACCAGTTAAATTTAGCAACAGAAGCCAATACGTGTACACGAATGGAGCAAACTCTTCCACAAAACAAATTACAGTCGGAGTCCCTCAAGGAAGTGTCCTGGGGCCACTCCTATTCCTTATTTACATAAATGACCTACCGAATGCATCACAACTACTCAAACCCATATTATTTGCAGATGACACAACATATGTCTTCTCTCACCCAAATCCAGTCATACTGGCCAACACTGTTAATGCCGAATTACAGAAAATATCAACATGGATGATGACAAACAAGCTTACTCTCAATACTGACAAGACCTACTTCATACAGTTTGGAAACAAAGCCACAAATGTTCCACTTAACATAACGCTCAATGGTTCACCCATCACAAGACTCACAGAGGGAAAATTCCTAGGAATCCACCTTGACAGTAGCCTTAAATTCCAAACACACATTCAACATATTTCCAAGAAAATCTCAAAGACAGTAGGCATATTATCAAAGATACGCTATTATGTGCCACAATCAGCTCTCCTTGCACTATATCATTCACTTATGTACCCCTATCTCACCTATGGATTCTGTGCATGGGGATCAACAACATTAAATCACCTTAGACCACTCATAACCCAGCAAAAGTCTGCAGTCAGAATGATAACAAATTCCCACTCTAGACAGCATACTCCACCAATATTCAAAAGTCTAAAACTACTCACCGTAAAGAACATCCATACGTATTCTTGTGCCTCTTACATACATAAACTCTACACTCTAATATAAACCTCCGCTCAAAATTCTCCTCACCAACTTTAATAGGACCCATGACCACAACACAAGACACAGATCACTTTTTGATATACCCCGAGTCCATATCAACCTATGTAAAAATTCTATGCACATGAAGGGCCCCAGAATCTGAATTCATTACCAGAATATATTAACCCTTTCGGGTTTTGGTCGTACTAGTACGTTTACGCCTGGGGTTATTAGACGTACTAGTACACCTAAATTCTAGCGCCCCAAATCAAGCAGAAACAGGCTGTTAGGCCTAGATGTGATAGAATGGGTCTGTGCGGTCAGTGTGCGCAGTATAAAAATTCCTGCACCACACACTGCATAATGAGGAAAAAAACTGACCGTGTTTTTGGTTTAAAACAGTGACTTTGCAGTCTATTTTGTATGGTATTTATGCTTGTATTCTCGTTTTCTTAGTCTCATTTTATAGAATAGGTGATATATTACAGAAATAGAGATAATTTTGACTGGTTTCACGATGACAAGTACCTTGAAACTGAGCGCAAAGTAGTGAAAATGTTCGATTTTGGCCGATGTTCAAGAGTAAACAAATAACACCATGCGTCCAATACACATCAACTGGAGAGTCTAATATTCTTGCACAAGTGCGCTGATATTATTTATACCATTTTTACAATGATGCAGTAAATCTTCTATTTTTGTGAGAATAAAAATTCAAAATGGAAAGCAAAAGTAATGAAGAGGGGCCTGGAGACGTGACTAATGAACAGAGAAGATGTTATTTTAGTGCTAGGAATGTCTGTCTTGTTTATTCTGGACCCTATTTTGAAATTGGCATTGTTTGAAATTTGTGTGAAATTGGCCAAATTGCCATTTTCTGACCACTATTTTGGGTAGTTGAAATTGGTAAATGGCAGTTTCTTGTACACAATCGATAGAAGAAATGGAGTTCTAGCGAAATAGCTATACTTTTAGTAGACTGAAACATTGGAATTTGCCGAAAATAGGGCTCAAATGGGCAAATCGCCATGCGTAAATGTCATGGATACTGCTAACTTCGAAAGCATAGTTCCGTTAGTTTTCTCAAATTTCATAATTTTTGTATGCTTATGATCGGAAAAAGATTCTCTATAATTTCATAAGAAAAATAATTTTTTTTTTTTTAAATTCGGGACCCTGAGAACGAGTTTCAGAGAGACCCCTTGGACCCCCAAAGGGTTAAGATAAGTTGTCTGAAAATAAATTTAAGACTCTTCTCAAAAACCACCTCCTTACCCTAAACTAAATATTCATACTGTAAACTACTTTCAAAATGCTCAATATTATTATCCCATAATACAATTTCAATTTTTACTAATATGTTAATATTATATTACCCCTACTCACCCAAAACTAAATCTCTACTATAAATTATTTTCCCAAAAATGTCAATGTTTTTCCTTAAGATACTCCAATTTTTATAACCATCCTCCAAAATTTAAATTTAATATCTTCAAAATGTAATTACAACATTATAATATCATCATATTTTTAAATCAAATTTATAATAGAATAAACTCAATCAATTTCCTAAATTATATACATAGGCATAAGTCATTCAAGCGCCCCTAATCCCAGGATGTCAGTGGCCTCCTTGCACTTCAGTTTATAATTGTAACTACCAATATCTATGAAAAATGTGAAATAAAATTTATTTTTCTTTTTTAGACTATGCCTTAGATTGCCCCTTAATGCCACGGATGTTAGTCCCTTCACTTCAGTTCATGACTGTAATTAAAAAAATCTCGATGTAAATTGCAATAAAAATAAAATTTCTCATTCTCATTAACACTCCCTTAAGTGTAAAGTGATGTTGGCAGGCGGCCCGCGGCGGCTGGCTGGCCCGGCTGGACCTAATTGGCTGCCTTTCTTGTCTGTCTGTACATCTGTCTCTTTGTCTCTATCTCACAGGAACAAAAATACAATTACCATATGTAAATTACCTGGGATAATAAAAATCCAGACAAAATCTATACTGTGCTTGTGATCTGTAAACCGTTGGTATGGCACTCTGAGAAAGCAGAAAAAGGAGAGACAACAGGCAGACAGAAAGACAGACAAAGAAGAAAGACAGACGAAGAAAGACAGACAACAGAAGAAAGAAGAACACAGACAGAAAGAAGACACACAGACAGAAAGACAGAACAAGACAGAAAGAAGACCAGAAGAAAAAGACACAGAAGAAAGAAGACACAAGACAGAAAGACAGACACAAGAAGGTTTGAGTAAAAATAAAAGCAAAGCAGTTAGCTCTCAAATATCATCACTGTATTTACTGGACGATTAGAAAAGACAAGACTACCCTCACCTCATCAAATGTCACCAGAGTAATTTTTGGGAGATAAGATAAGATAAGGCAGTGACAACATCTTACATAAGCTTAAAAACTTTATTTTATTATTATTTTTTATTATTATTTTATTATTAATAATATTATTATCCCATCATTATTAGCATTATTATTATTATTTGAGTACAATTTCAGTTCCTAAATTAGTGTCAGAACAAAGATTGGATGAAATCACAAGAACTACTATAAATTGAAATTTAAACAGAACATAAAAATTATATAAAATAATAAAAAAAGAGAAAAAAAGGTATATCAGCAAAATTCTTCAAGGGCAGGGCCCTGTTGCTGCAGGTAAGCATCCAGGCCCCTCCCTTATCTCGGTAAATACTGACCCAAATTTTTTTTTTATCCAGCACTTAAAAAATGTGCTCTTTATTTCATAAAAAAATTTTTTTTTTTTTCAAAATATTCGGGCAGAGGGGAGAACGTATATACGTTTTGGGCTGTTTAGGGTTAAATTCGGGCCACAAACTTTTCAGCAGCACGTTTGTCGAACTGGCTGCCTAAATGCCACAACACTTTTATGCCACTATGCCATAACCTAAATAAACCCAAATGGTTCACCCTCACGGCTACAGAGGGAAAATTCCCAGGAACCACCTTGACAGTAGTCTTTTCAAACACACATACAACAAATTTCCCAAAAAAATCTAAAAACAGAGGATATTATCAAGATCGCTATTTGTCACAAAGCCCCTTCACTTATCATTCTCTTATCTACCCTTAGACCACTTAAAAACCCGCAAAAGGCTGCAGTCAGGATGATAAAAATTTCCATTGCAGCATACCCCACCTATATTCAGAACCTTAAAACTACTCACCATAAAAAAATTTCCTATTCAGGGGCCTTCTACATATAAAACTCTACACCTAAACCCCCCCCAAATTTCCTCAACAACAAGGTTTACCCATGACACAAAAAATTACTATTAAACCCCCAGTCCATCAACCCAATGTAAAATTCTATGCAAAAGGGCCCAGAATCGGGGAAATTATTACAGGACCCCGGTTCCCGGAAGTCGGGCCCTGGACCCCGGTTTGGTGAACCCCTTTTATTTTCCCCTAAAAATAATGGAAATAAAATTAACCCCCCCCAGACATCCAAAAGTTTAAAAAAAAAATATTTTTTTGAACTTTTGACATTAAATTTAAAAACAATTTTATAGTCACTGGACCCCCTCTAACAAAAATCTGTCCGGGGAGCTCTGTGTCGGCGGTTCTTTAAAATGTCCTTAAAATGTAACAAGACATTGTCATTAAACATGTCGCATTCACGGCGTGCAACATTTTGGGTTAGGGTGATAATCATCCATGAACCTTGCACATCACCCATTTTCACAGATCCCCCTAATCCTTGAAGAAGGCACATTCTTCCATCTCGGTTCCACCTCCTCCTCCTCTGGACCTTTTTCCCTGACCTGTGGTCTCTTGTTGCAGTTTGTTAAAGCTCTTGCAGATCTTCAGTGGTTAACTCTTCATTGTGCTCCTCCACCAACTCTTCCACATCCGGGGTACAAACACCCAACCCCATGGACTTGCCCATTTCCCACAATTTCTTCCACAACAGGCCCCCGGGGTTCTGAGGCCAGCCCCAAAACCTTCAAAATCTAGGACACAGTCTGGCCACAATTTTCCCCAGGCAGAGAAAAAGCCCTGGTAGTCACCCCTCCCAAGCCTTAAAGCTTTACACAATGCAGGATATGGAAATGCTCCCAAAATTTTTTAGTGTCATATCCATGTCTGGGGTTATATCAAAGCACTTTTGAAAATTGTTTTGGTGTGGGTTTTTTTAAAGTTGAAAATGACCTGCTGGTCCATGGGCTGGAGGAGAGAGTGGTATAAAAGAACTTCACTTTGATGAACTCACAGCCCGCAAAATTTTGCTCGCCAAGTCTGGAGGATGACCAGGGCATTGTCCATTATCGGGAGACACTTAAGGGGTAAATTATTTTCCTCGAATATTTTTTACACTGGGGCCAAACACGTTTTTGAACCATTAAAGGGAAAAATTTTCCCCTCGTGACCCAGCTTTACTGTTAGACTTCCACATCACGCACAAATTAGATTTTTTGATACCACATCTGCCAAACCTCGGGATTTTCAGAATGATACACCAGTAAAGGCTTCACTTTGCAATCACCACTGGCATTAGCACACATCATGGGGTGACCCTGTCTTTCATGGCTTATGTCCTGGCTGTGCCTTTTCCTCCTTTGTTTTAGGTCCTGTTTGGTTTTTTTCCCAAAAACAGGCCTGTTTTCACAATTGAACATTTTTGTGGTTGGAATTGTTACCTCTTTTACCCTAAATTCTTGCACTTTTTTTCAAGCTTTTTGTCAGAACTGGCTGCCTCACCATACCTCACAACACTATGTATGCCATTTCGTTCTTAAATCTGTCAAACCAGCCTTTGCTGGCTTTAAATTCGTTCACTTCATCACTCGTTGCAGGCATTTTCTTGCGAGATCATCATGCAACTGCTTGTTTTTTCACATATTATTGCCAGCGTAACACTATCTCCTGCTAACTGTTTCTTGTTGATCCACCCCAAAAAAAAGTTTCCACTTGTTCCAGCACTTGAGATCTCTTTTTTGTGCCATACTTGCACCTTTCCCCAAACAACAGCATCCTTGATTTCCTTTCTTTGGGCCAAATGGAAGAGATGGTGGAATGGGATTTGCCATAGAGCCGGCCAGCTCAGTGACACCCTCCACTTTCATATTTTGTATCATCTCCTTCTTCAATTCTACCGTATTTCTGACATTCTTTACCACAGGCTTGGCACTAGGAGCTTTTTGGGGCCCATGGGGGCTTATTTACCAGTTGAAGCACAAAAAACACTGGAATAATGACAATATACAGTGGTACCCCGACTTGATGGCCCCCAAACACACCCTTTTATATAAGTTTTTTTTTTTAAATGCTTTTGTAAGTGTAATTTTGGGGGTCTAAACAGACTAGTTATTTTACAACATTTCTTGGAGATAAATTGTTTGGTAATGGCACTTGAACAGCATTCTGGAATGAAAAAAAATCGTAAATCGGGGTACCACTGTATTGGTATGAATGCGGGGGGGTGCGTGGGTAGTGTTCGCTCGCTTTTAAACAAAACACTGAGTGCCTGGGCGCCCAGCTGGGCCCCGGGCCCCATGCGTCCGTTTGGGGGGATGCCGACTGTCGAACTCCAGTGGCCGCCTAATCCCAGTCAAAAAAATTGAAAAATCCCAGTCGAACACCGATTTCCGAGCACCGACACCGTCGAACACCGGGGGTTCACTGTACTGTCCTCACCCCCTTTCCCCTACCACTTGCACAGTTCTGTGTCTACATGCCCCCATCCCAAAACCTTCTCCCCACCACCCCCCTTCTTCTCAAAACCGGCAAAAAAAAACCCTTGTTAACCCTTTGACTGTTTCGGACGTATTTTACGTCTTACGAGCCAATGTTTGGGCGTATTTAACGCCTAAATTCTAGCGGCTTCAAATGAAGCGGGAGAAAGCTGATAGGCCTACATGCGAGAGAATAGGTCTGCGTGGTGGGGGGCAGTATGAAAAAAAACGGGACCCAGTGGTATTGTGGGAGGGGATGTTTGTAGTCCTTGTTCACCATGCCTGGCGTAAGAAGTACCTCACTGCCCGGCGGTTTGGGGGCCTTTCTTCCCTTTTTTCCCGCGATGGAAGTGCCAGTGAAAGTGAATTCCATGGTTTTTAAAAGGGTGGACGAAACAGTGCCCAGGATAACATAATTAGGGGGAAAACCCAGATGACCCACGCCTTCCACCTCTGGTGCTGGGCCATCTCATTCACGTTCACCTGTCCAGAACGGAAGAGGAAAAAATTTCAACGTGTAAAAACTCTGATTTAGCAGTGTAAGGTGATGACAGTGATTTCAAAGTTTTAAAGCAGTTCTAGTGGCGACAGTGAGGGGGATTATTCCCAGTGAAAGGGGAATATGTACGACGCAAAATGCGTTCTGGTAGTGTGCCATATGTATTCCAAAGGGAAAAAGGGGTAAAACCGGAGTACATCTCTTTGGGCCCCACACGAATTGATAGTGAAGATGACGATATTGTTACAATGGGGATGCATAAAGTGCTGGGGCAGGTGGTGGTAGTGGTGGTGTTGGCGGTGGCATGGTCATGTGCCCCAGGCGGGCCACGCTGCACCCATGCTGCTAACTCACACAACCACCATCAACCACCCCCACACTTCCACAACCTGCACAACCACAACCTGCACAGACACAACCTGCACAACCACAACCTGCACAGCCACAACCTGCACAACCACAACCTGCACAACCACAACCACCTGTCAATATCCAGTACGCACCAGCAGACCGCATCTGGGATTGGCAGCAAGGTGACAATTTTGTTCCCAATCCCCATGACTTTGATGAAGCACAAAGTGGAATACGGCCATCGTGTACACTTGGGAACAATGCCACTGAACTGGAATGTTTCGAGTTATTCTTCGATGAACCCCTGATGGACATTATTGTCAGGGAAAGCAACACATACTATGAGTACACAATGGCAAACACATTTCTTTCACCAAATTCATGGCTACACCAGTGGAAGGATACAACTGTGGCAGAGATGTACTTGTTCTTTGCCACAATAAGGCTTATGCCACATGTTTATAAGCACACTGTCACCACATACTGGTCGACAGAACGCCTAATTTCAACCCGAGGTTTTAGTGATATTATACCAGTGAATTGTTTTTTGATACTGTTGCGTATGCTTCACTTTTCTGATAAAACCAGGCCTGACAGAAACGACAGGTTATATAAGATCAGGAATGTGTTCATGTACCTGAAACAAAAGTGCTGTATGTATTTTTATCCCTTCAGGAAGCTTGTTATTGATGAGTCTTTGATTTTGTTCAAAGGCAGACTGTCGTTCAAGCAGTATATACCAAGCAAGAGGAAACGCTTTGGTATAGTTATTTATACTGTGTGATTGCAAAAGTGGTCTGGTTCTGGATCTAATTGTGTACACTGGCAGTAATACATTGAGAGATACCATGAAGTTATTGGGTATCTCTGGTGATGTGGTTAGAACAATGATGGAACCATATCTTGGTAAGGGGCATATATTATATATACTGATAACTGGTACACGAGCCCTTTACTCAGTGATTTCTTGCGAGTGAACAAGACAGACGTGTGTGGCACAGTGCGTTCAAATCATAAACATATGCCTAGGTTTGACGCTGGTACTCGTAGAGGTGAAGTGCAGGTGTTTTCTGCCAATGATATCATGGCATTTCGGTGGCAAGACAAACGTGATGTCACATTGTTGACATCAGTTCACAGACATGAAATGGTAGACAGTGGAAGACAGAATAGAGAGACCAATGAACCCATTCTAAAACCTGCAGCTGTGACGGACTACAACCTCAATATGCGCTTAGTGGACAAATGTGACATGCAGATTGGGTTTGCTGATTGTGTACGCAAAAGTTATAAGTGGTACATAAAACTCTTTTTCCATCTTCTTGACATTTCCATGCTGAATGCTTATAACATGTACAAGTTGAAGACCAACAACAAACCCAAATATGGTGAATTTTGTTTGTCAGTCATCAGACAAATACTATTCAAGTACCAAGGAGCAACACCTGCAATAGACCAGCGCCCACGAAATTATCAACACATGCCCTCTCGTCTGAGGCCTGGTGATCACTACCCCATACAAGTGCCTGCTACTACTCTCAAGAAAATGCTCAGAAGAGGTGTTTTGTCTGTAAACATTCCACAAAACGCCCACAAACACGCAGAGACACTCGTTTTATGTGTGAGGAGTGTAAAGTACCACTGTGCTTATACCCATGTTTCAAATAGTTCCACAAGCTGCAGGAGTTCTAGGAAAGTGTTCAGTGAGTGTACATATGTATATATATATTATAGAACAATAGTAATGAACATTTTTTGTCAATGTTTGTTTGTGTAAACAAGTTTTGTAAACAATATAAACATACTAATGTTTGTGAAGTTATTGTGGTGCAAACAACGAGTGTATATACAGTGGTACCTCGACTTACGATGGTCCCCAAACTCACCCTTTTATGTAAGTTTATTTTTTTAAACGCTTTTGTAAGTGTAATTTTGGGGATCTAAAAGGACTAGTCTATTTTTTATCATTCCTTAAGGGGATAAATTCGTTTGGTAATGGCACTTGAACAGTATTCTGGAATGAAAAAATATCGTAAGTCGAGGTACCACTGTATATACATTGCACCTTACTGTGGTCTCACAGGCCACATAAGTTACATAAAAAAAGAAAATAGTGAAAAAACAAGAAATCTACGAATGGAAGTAAACAGAAGTTTACCGAGTCAGCGGAATTCGCCGATGTTGCCATACGCAGCTCATATTGTGCCAACTTTATGCCTCCATATCTCGGTAAGTACTGATCGCAAAAATTTGTTTTTAGGCTTAAAACAATCAGCAAAATAATCCTAAAATTTTGGTAAGAAAAATATATTTTTTTTTTTCGAATATTTCCCGACAGAATGACAGTTTCAGAAAGGGGTCTTCGACAGTCAAAGGGTTAAATTCTCCTCTCTCCCCTCCTTCCCTTCTCCATCCTGCACATTTTTCCTTCCCAGTTTCTATGCCTGGTTTCTCACCTTCAACTAGTTCTGCTACATGTGTGGAGGTTCATCCTCCTCCTCGTTCGATACCTTCATCCCCTGTCCCCTCCCAAGTTTCTTCCTCTACTGCCTCTTCCCAGGTCACTTCCACTCCTGTCCCCTCGCAAACCCCTTCGGCAGTTTCCTTTTCCATTTCCTCACCCCCTACTTTTGTACAGTCCATAGTCTCCTTGATTGTTGCTCATCCCCCTCCTCCTTCCATCTCTAATGTGGTCCCACATCCTGCATCTTTGTCTTCTGAAACGCTGGAAGCTATCGCAGAATATATTATGGAGACTGAAACGTTGATGGACACCGCTCCACCTCCGGTTCCTCCTTCTACCTCATCTCCATTTACACCCCTCCTTCCTTCACAGCATTCCTATCCTTCGCTGCTTACAAGTCTTCCGCTACTTCCAAACGTGGACTTTTCTAACCATATTAGTCCATAGATACCTCTATCTTCGACTTGTATCTTTCTCTTCATAAATCATGGCTTATTTGCAGTGGAATATCCGAAACCTCAGGGGTAACCGGGGTGAGCTTCAGGTTTTGCTCTCCCAGTTTTTCCTTGTTGGAGTCTGTTTACAAGAACCCAAATTACACTCCGCTGTTATCCATCCCTTTTCGGGCTATGATTTATTATATTCATCAGATCTTTTTTCCAATGGAACCTTTAACAAAAGTGCTCTTCTTATATGCACTGGTATTCCATACCGTCAGCTTTTTGTTCATTCTTCTCTACATTACACCGCAGCCCATATCCACTTGAATAAGTGGTATACACTCTGTTCTTTGTATCTCTCCCCTTCTCGGGCATTGTCTATCCCAGATGTTGCTTTTCTGGTTTCTTCCTTGCCACCACCCCTTCTGTTACTTGGCGATTTTAATGCACACCATTTTCTCTGGGGGGTGGCGCACTGTAACTCCCATGGCATTCAGTTGGAGGCATTTCTTGCTTCTCTTCCCCTCCATGTTTTAAATATGGGTACTCCCACCCATTTTGATCCTCACTCATTCTTTCTCTTGCATCGATCTCTCTAGCTGCTCTTCCTCAACTGTCCTCGACTTCACCTGGTCTGTCCTCCCGGACTTACATGACAGCGATCATTTTCCAATCATCCTCATGTCCCCTTCGTATTCTCCACCTCCTCGTAGCCCACACTGGCAATTTGACCGGGCGAATTGGGATCTTTACGCACATCTTACTGCTGTTCATGAGGCTCCTTACTCGTCCTCCATTGATGAGGTTTTACATCTCTTCTCATCCTCCGTCTTAATTGCAGCTTCACATTCTATTCCCCAAACCTCGGGCAAGCATTCTCAGAAGTGTATGGCTTGGTGGTCTCCTGCTTGTGCTCGGGCAGGACATTTGAAACGCGCTGCGTGGGGCAGGTACCTGTATAACAGAACCACAGAGAGACTCCTTGATTTTAAGCACAGGAGATGATTGATTTGATATCTTTATTATGCACCCCATACCCATCCTGTGGGCGGTAGTCAAAAGATTACAGATGTACATAATGGGTCCAGGGACTGGACCTCAAAGTTTGATAGCTGAGCAAGTTACAAAGGTAATGAACTCAGATGGTCACAATCATGACAAGTTACAAAGGTATTTGCAGATTACAGAGGTATATATAGGGTCCAGAAACTGGGCCCAAAGTTTTGATAGCTGAACAAGGTACAATGGTAATTAATTCACTAGTTACAAGGTAATGAATCATGTAAGTAAATTTACTTACGTCTGTACATGGTTGCACTCATGAACAAATTATAAAGCAATGAGCAATCTATTAGTCTACACCCAGCCACAACTGTAATGAGTTATTGGTGCAAATTTTAATTGTTGGGTCACACACACACATATACAGGAGAGCAATTGTTTTCCGTGTCATACGTGATGCTAAACGCACTTGCTGGCAGGATTACGTTTCGGCTTCCTCGATGAGTGCAGTCTGGAAGAAAGTGCGGAAACTGAGTGGTAAATTCTCCCCGGACCCGGCTCCTGTTCTTCGGGTTGCCGGTGTCGATATACAGTAGACCCTCATTTAGCATGACTTTATGTTGCGCAATTTGGGTATTACACGATTGGAGAATTGCGGCACATTTTTATATAATAATAATAATAATAATAATAATAATAATAATAATAATAATAATAATAATTTTTATTTGGACATGATACAAAGAATTACATTTGGTTATTGAGATTACATGAGGTGTACATGCCAAAAGCCCCTAGTATGCAGGGCATTTTGGGCAGACTTAAAATTAACTTAAAACTAGATTGTAAGAATTTTTGTAGATAGTATACAATGAGTAAAGGTAAGTATTTAAGCTATGAAATTTGAACATAGTTTTGTACTTTTGTCTTCATTATAAAATTAATTAAATCAGATTAAACAAATTAAAGCAATAATAATAATAAAATAATAAAAAGTTATGGTTGATAATTTATAAAATAAGTAAAGTTGCATATCTAAGTTTTAAAGTTTGAATATAAGTTGAACATATCAATTAATTGTAGCAATTTATTGCAGCAATGCAACTAATTGAGTGAGATAACAATTTAAAACAATTAATTGCATTGCAGTTAGTTTACGTGGTCATTATAATATACGTGTTGTGGGAATAATTAGCTAAGTAAGTATAATTCATAACAGGTTTTACATTCATTCATTCGTTCATTCATACATTACATTGACTTTAAAGTCAGGTTTTACGTTAAGTGATTATTCTACTTTGCTGGGAATGGTTGATATGGAGCAATTATCTTTGGGTGAGAAGGTGGTTTTTTAGCATCGTTTTGAATTGGGGTACAGGTAGGGTTTCTTTGGCAATGACAGGTAATGAATTCCAAATTTTCGTGCCTTTTATGTGCATTGAGTTTTTACATAGTGTTAGGTGGACAGGAACATCGAGGAGTGATCTGTGTCTAGTGTTATGGTCATGTGTCCTGTTAAAATTAGTAAGGAGAAGTTTGAGTGGTGGGTTAATATCTGCATAGGTGTTCTATGTATGTAATAGGCACAAAAAAAGTTGGATGTCTTGTATGGGTGGTAAGTTTGGTTTTTTTTGAATATTGGTGGAGTATGTTGTCTGGAGGAGAATTTGTTATTTTTCTAACTGCTGCCTTTTGTTGTGTTATTAGTGGTGGGGAGATGAGTTATTGATGTGAGCCCCATGCGCAGATTCCATAGGTGGGGAAAAGGGGTAAATGGTGGTATTGGGGAAAAGGGGGGGCTGGTTGGGAACATAGTACCGTATCTTGGATAGTTTCCCCCCGGTTTTTAAAAGATTTTGGAAATTTTTGTATATGTGTGGGGAATTTGGGCCCCCTTTTAAAGTTTTCCCCTAAAATTTTCCTCCGGGTTTTGTGATAGGGGTCCCGTTTATCATTATTTAAAATGGTGCGTTTGAAAGTTTTAAACTGGATAAAATTTTATCAATTTTGGGGGAAGAAATTTTTGTTGGTCATCATCCAGGTTGATATTTTCGCAATTCAGTATTTGCGGTGTTGGCTAGTGTGGGGGCTTGGGTGAGAGATAACGGGTAGTTATCTGCAAAAAGTATGGGTTTGAGGGGAGATGCATTTGGTAGGTCGTTAATGTAAATGAGAAAAAGTATGGGCCAAAAACCCCGGGGGGCCACCTACGATAATATTTTGGGGGGTTGGAGCTAGCTCCCATTTGTGTACACATATTGGTTTCTGTTGCTGGGTATTTTTTTAGGTATTTTGGGGGAGTGTCCTCTTTTACCATGTGTGAAAATTTTAAGTATAACAGATCATGGTCAACTGTATAAAAAAGGTTTAGAAAACCCAAAAAATTTTTCAGGGGGGTTTTTTTTTTCCCAAGGGCTTTTAAATTTTTTTAACATGTGTATAAGGGCATATTTTTATTTTTATTAGGCCTAAAACCAAATTGACAGTGGTTGAGTACGTTTTTTGGGGTAAAAGGGGGGAAATATTTGTCTATAAAATTAATTTTTTTAAAGATTTTGGAGAGACGGGGTGTTGATATCGGCCTGTAGTTATTCGGGGTCTGCTTGATCTCCCCCTTTTGTATTGGGGGGGACCCTAAATTTTTGAGTATTGAGGGGGAAGGAGAGGATTCAATGGTTTTTTAAAGAGTGTTACTTTTTTGTGAAAAACTAAAGGGCCCTTTTTATAAAAGGGGGTTATTTAGGTCACCTCCCCTTTTTTTTTTAATGTTTTGGGGTTATAAGTGAAATTTCCCCATTGGGGTTGGGGGTAGAAAGGGGTTCAAAGGGCTGGGGAAAAGGGGTGTTCGGATAAAGGGCCAGTGAGATAGTCGTTGGGGGGGAATTTGAACGGGGGTTTTGTTTTTCCCCTTTTTCCCCATGGGGGGAGAAAAATTTGAGTTTTTTTGTTGTTTCAATAGGTGGGGGTGGGGGGGTTATCGGGTTTTTTTAGTTTTTTCTGTTAGGGGGTATCTTTTTGTTCCTAAATTTCAGTTTTGGGGGTTTTTGGGTTTTTTTTATCACCTTTTTTTATGTAATCTTTTTTTAAAAAATTTTTTTGCCCCTTTAAGGGCCCTTAGGGGAGAAACAAGCAATGGTAGACACACTAGCCGAGGGGGCCCCGAAGAGCCCACAGGGGGGAAAAAGTTACTAGTTATGGGTGTTTTCCCCAACACAAGGAATTGGGGTTGGGAAAACCTGGTGCCCCATGGGGCCCCGGGAACATGGGGAGCCAAGATGATGGATGTGGTACTGGAAAAACCCATGCATCAACATGTTAGAAAAAACCCCAGAGAGGGGGGGATGATTTAAAAAAACTGGACCCGTATTATTTTAGTGGGGGGGCATCGGGTATCATTGGGGAAAAGGCCCCCTTTGGGCTATTGATCATTTGGTTCCCCTGTTTTGATTATATAGTTGAGCCAAAGTGGGAGGGGGGGAGGGGAAAGGACGGGAGAAACGAAACTACAACAAAGGGGGTACACAGGCATGAGGGGGAAACCCCCCCCAAACGTTCAGTGGGGAAAAAATTGGGGAAAACCAGTAAAATAAATGATGGAATATGTTTTCAACCCCAAAAAAAAAAAAAAGGGAAGGGGGGTTTGTCCCTAAAAAAAAATTTGGGGAAACCAGAACAGTTTGGGGTTACCCAAAGGTGTGGGGCAAAACCCCAAATGCCAGAAATTTTGGGAAAAAAGAAGACAAAGGGTGGGAAAAAAAAAGAGATTAGCCGGGAAAAGGGCCGAAACGAATATGCACAAGGGGAAAAAGGAGGCTCAGGGGAATAAAAAAAATATTTCATCCCCAAAATCCCCAATTGACCCCCAAACTGTTTGTATAAAATCAGGAGGAAAACAACAGTCAAGGACCAGGTAATCGGCTGAGGAAGGAAGGTGGGGGGGTTTTTGAAAAAAACCAAAGAGGTATGTGAGGAGCTCAACATGGAAAAAAATATTTACAGAGGAGACAGGAAGGACTCCAGGAATTCAGAATAGGGGGGATACCAACAAGGGGGATGAAATACAAACAACCGGGGGAAAGGTGAAGAAGCTGCTATGTGAACTTGATACCTCAAAAGGGGGACCTGACAACATTTCTCCGTGGGTCCTTAGGAGGGGGCAGAGATGTTAATGTGCCATTAACAAAATCTTCAACTCATCCATTGAAACTGGGCAACTACCCGAGGTGTGGGAAAATGGCAAATGTAGTCCCAATTTTTTAAAAAAGGGACAAGGGGGCATTAAACTACAGACCTATGTCACTGACGTGTAATGCAAAGTCATGGAGAAGATCATCAGGAGGAGAGTGGTGGAGCACCTAAAAGACACAAGCTTATAAACGACAATCAGCACGGTTTCAGGAAGGAAAATCCTGTTCACAAACCTACTAGTTTTTTGACAAGGAAGAATAAGACACGAGAGGAGGGATGACTGCTTTTTCTTGGACTGCAAAAAGGCTTTCGACACAGTTCCTCCAAGAGGTTAATGAAAAAGCTAGAGGACCCGGCACACGTAACAGGAAAGGCACTGCAATGGATCAGAGAATATCGACGGGGGCAACAACGAGTCATGGTACGTGAGGGGGTGTCAGGGGGCACCTTGACGGGGGGTTCCCCAAAGGGGCCCGGGGACCTTTTTTTTTATATTGAATGACATACGGAAAGGATAACAAGAAGTGTCCCTGTTTGCAGAATGTGAAGTTTGAAAGTTAAAAATCGTCGAGGACCGGCAGGACAAAAAAAAAGACCTGGACAGGCTACAAATCGGCCCCAGTAAAGGGCCCCCTTTAAATTTTAAACCCCACCAAAAATGTAAAGTCATAAAGGGGAATGGCAAAGAAGCCCAGACAGAGTATAATCTGGTGGCCCCAAACCCCTAAAAAAAGATTTGGGGGGGTGAGTATATTAACGAACAATCTCCGGGGGACCATCAATCAGATAACTGCTGCAGCATAGGGCCAAAACCGGGGGAAGGGGTTCCAACCCCTCATGGAATCGTTCGACTCTGTACAATATACGTCAGCCCTACAGTCGCACCAGTTTGGAACCCACACCTGGTCGAAGTCAAGGTTAAAAAAAGGAAAAGGTTTGCCCAAGACAGTCCCAGCCCCAAATTGTTACGAAAAAAAGGTTTAAAGGGGGGAAATGGCCTGACGCCAGAGGACGGGGGGGTTGGGAGACATGATAACGACATATAAAATACGGAGGAATGATAAGGGGACAAAACAAGATGTTCCAGGGGGGACACAGAAACAAACAATTATAAGTTGAAGCCCCCATGAGTAAAGGGGGTTTTTAGGAAGTATTCCCCAGTCATGAGTTGTCAGGAGTAAAGCCTAGAAAGTGAAAGTGGAGGCGGAACCAAAACATAGTTTTAAGACGAGGTTTGATAAAGCCGGAGCAGGGAGAGAAGGACCTGAGCAGTCAGTGAGAGGCGGGGGCCCGGAGCATGACTCGACCTCTGAAAACCAAAAAGGTGAGACAAATAGGTGAGACACACGCACACACGAGATCGCCCCTGCAACAACAGTTGGGGGAGTAAAGGGGGGAGCCACACATACACCCCTCACAGAGGGATCTGGGAGGCGAGGCTGGTCCCCCGGCCCTGGAATTCAACCCCCCAAGGCAAAGTCATGAAGTTGGGGAAGGGGGGAAAAAAACCACAGACGGTGTAAACTATGGGGCCAGAGCCCCAAACCTCATCAAGGAAAAGGGGTCTTGGGGTGAGTAGGAACATCTCCCGAGGCGACATCAAAAATAAGTCAATATGGGGCCTAGCAAACCTAAGAACAGCATTCCGACATCTTAATAAAGAGTCATTCAGGACCCTGTAAATGTGAGTGTTAGTTGGCCCATACTGGGAGCAGCACCAGTTTAAACCCCCCCCTAGCAAAGCACGTAAAGAAGCTAGAGAAAGTGCTCTTTGCAATGCAGACCCCAAAGCTAAATATGTCCACAAGGAGGGGGTTTAAGGGGGAAACGACCTGACAACACTGGGGACAGGGAGATAGGGGGGGATGATAACGACATAAGATATGAGAGGAATTGACAAGGTGGACAAAGACAGAATGTTAGAGATGGGGCCAGCAACAAGGGGTCCCCTTAAGTTGAAGACTCAGAGAATCACAGGGGGGTAAAAGTATTTCTTCAGTCACAGAGTGGTCGGAAAAAGGAATAGTTTGGGGGAAAGGTATAATACAGGTTCCATACATGCTTTAAGAAGAATATAAGCCTGGGGGGAAAGGCCCCCTGGCGGGAGTGAAGTGGCGGGGGGCCGGGCATGATGACCCCCCCCCAACCACAACTAGGTGAGTAAAACACACACAATTAAGCTGAAAAACCCGATGGTCAAAAAAGGTGTTAGGAAAAATTTCTTCAGCCATAAGTAGTTAGGAAGTGGAATACTAGCAAGTGATGTAGTGAGGCAGAAACCATACATAGCAAAAAGGGGGTGAAAGCTCATGGAGCAGTGAGAGTAGGGCCCAGTAGCGGTCAGGGAGGCGGGGCCGGGGAGTGAACAATCAATTAGGGGGTACAACTAGGGAAAAAAAACACACACAAAATAAAACACACACACACACTCCCCATAAAAAACACACACACACACACACATGGTGGCCTAGGGTAAAGCTCGCTTCAC
>WNWK01032035.1:0-22218 GCA_009830355.1 Cherax destructor
GTTACTGACATACCAATAACATTAACAACGTCTGTGTTTTACATAGCCTGACCATGGGCAAGCAGGGTTATCCATGAAAGAGAGATTAATAAGAAAATGCCTTGAATCTGCTCTGTTTGAATCGAGGGGAAACAGGAACCAGAATCGAGGGGAAAATAGGTGGAAGCTGAAGACACGTACGAGACACGGATGTAAGGAAATATTTGTATTAGTTTCAAGGTTGAAGGATAAGTGGAATGACTTCGATGAGTCAGAGGTGGAGGTGAAGGCAAACTCTATACACCTTCAAGAATAGATATGAAAAAGCCCAAGAGGCCAGAAAGCGGGAGGCGGGGCCAGAGGACCTAGTCTCAACCCCAGTAACACAACGCTAGGTACAGCTCAGAGTACAGATACCACCCGGAACCCAGGAATCTTCAGTTGGTGGAGACCCCTGGCTCACATGCTACGCTACACACACCGCCCTCCTCACCTCGCATAGCTTCGTACATAACGACTCGTCACTTGCTCTCCTGACTACATATACCAAAGCTTATCGACACTCCCTATAGACACGAAAAAGCTTGGTTTCCAAGTTAAATTTTGTGTGGATAAAGGTTTCCATTCTGTCAGTATCTATCAATATATTTAGCAGGGATGCCCGAGATAATGTAGGTACTATTCTTTTTCCATGGGCGGCAGGTGTGTGGTGACTTGTCCAAGACAGACCGAAACGTTGTCTAAAGTTTCCTCTCCAAAGAGTAGGTTTCTTGCGAAGCTAAAGTTTCTCCAATAGGAGTTTTAGTGTTACCTGTAGTCTACCTGGAGAGGTAACGGAGGTCAACGACCTTCGGGTTGGTGGCCTGATCAACCAGGTTGTTGGTGCTAGCTAGCCGCAAGGAATACAACGTATGCACCACAGCCCGGGTAACTAGAAACTGACTCTTGAAGACAGCCAAGGGTTTGCTGGTATGTATAAATGGATGGTGTTGAAAATCTTCGCCCCTCCACACCTAATTGTACTCACGGCGCCCTTTTTTATTGGGTTTATTTTGCAGTCTGGCAAGCCTCATGACTTCGTAGGGAGTGATTTCTGCGTGCAGATTTGGGACCGATCTCAAACTTTATTTGATGTAAATTTTGATGCAACTTTCTCGCCTACGTTCGAAGGAGTATAATTCAAGGGACTTAAGTGTTCCCATAATTTTAATGCTTGACTTGTTTATAAATATAGCAGTTATGTACATTTCCAGACATACGTCTTAAAACATGTACATCGTGCAGCATAGTGTTAGGGCTACAAGTAAGCCAAGAGGGGGGCCAGGAGCTATGTACCGACCCAAACACACAGCTGAGAACATAATTACAGTATGCTCGTGGGGAAAGTACTAAACCCACTGGCTAATTTTTATTTAGGAATTACGTGCATAACATACAAAATGTAGAGAGCATGAGGAATGGGAGGCAACCAGGTTTGATAGAAGGAAGTTGAGAGTAGATGATCACATATCACAGCAAATATAAAACTGACGCCGCGATGCGTTTGACAACGAGGGCGGCTTGGAAAAATAGAAGTTGAAATGCGTGTTCACCATTCTTGGTGCAAGACTGGCATCCCAGAGGCATTGCACCAACCCCACGATACTCTAATTGTTATAATCATAACCATAATTTTTAAAGGGGTGGACGGGAAAGCCAGTGGAAGGCCTCGGTCAAATGACCAAGAGCTCCAGTTGTGGGTCCTCATATGACCCGCGTCAGGAAACACTGTCCTGTTTCCTGACAAACCTTACCTAACCTAACCACCCCTACCCCGTCCCCACTGCTATTTTATTCTGTTTTGCTAAATATAATAACACGAGCACTTCAACGCTATATATGAAACCCATCCCCAAGATCTCATCTGGATTAACGCTAAAAGGTCGGTATCTCAGGAAAACCCAGTAAGACAATGTAACTTAGCTTTTGTTTCCACTCCATGACTAACATACAGAATAGAGTAGCAACATATTACTGACGAATCCAATTTTTCCTAAATAATAAAAAAAAAAAAACGTAAATATGGTGGCTGTGACCATCAGCGTTGTCCTCCAGTACCTACACTAGTCCCCCCAGTACCGGCACCAGTCCACCCCAGTACCGACACCAGTCCATCCCAGTACCGATACCAGTCCCCCCAGTACCGACACCAGTCCCCCCAGTACCGACAAGTCCACCCCAGTACCGACACCAGTCCACCCCAGTACCGGCACCAGTCCACCCCAGTACCGACACCAGTCCACCCCAGTACCGACACCAGTCCACCCCAGTACCGACACCAGTCCACCCCAGTACCGACACCAGTCCACCCCAGTACCGACACCAGTCCACCCCAGTACCGACACCAGTCCACCCCAGTACCGACACCAGTCCCCCAGTACCGACACCAGTCCCTCCAGTACCGACACCAGTCCCTCCAGTACCGACACCAGTCCCTCCAGTACCGACACCAGTCCTCCAGTACCGACACCAGTCCTCCAGTACCGACACCAGTCCTCCAGTACCGACACCAGTCCTCCAGTACCGACACCAGTCCACCACTACCGACACCAGTCCTCCAGTACCGACACCAGTCCACCACTACCGACACCAGTCCACCACTACCGACACCAGTCCACCAGTACCGACACCAGTCCTCCAGTACCGACACCAGTCCTCCAGTACCGACACCAGTCCTCCAGTACCGACACCAGTCCTCCAGTACCGACACCAGTCCTCCAGTACCGACACCAGTCCAGCATCCCTCAACACGAGCATCACATAACTTTACCACAATGTAAATACCAGTTTTATAGCAAAAATAAAAAAATATTAATTCCTGGAATAAGGTACGAGTGTCAATGAAAATTATGAATATAAGTGACCCCCAAAGGTCCTAACCTCGTTATTACGTTTAACCTCCGGTCACCCTTGACACAGAAGGATATGGCGACATTTGTGAGTACACTCGTCATCTACATGCTTGATAAAATGCTTACTGGTATTATTCCCGCTGTACTTACCATATAAAGTCCTTGCAGTGGCTACAGAAGGTGGGTTGCTTGAAGAATCGGGGGATGAACTTGTGATCATTTATTATAAACACATTTTTCTTCTTGAGGGCGCCCTTCCTGCCTCGCTGGCCGGTGGCGAAGGCAGTTTTCATGTCGCCCATTCCTGGGGTGTTGTCATCCTCTTGGTTTTGTTGCTGCTCGTCCGTCATTTTCACGTCAAGTGTCTCCTGATCTGGACGAGAACTACACTCCTCCCACACTGACTGTAGAGCACTGAGTCGAGGTGATGGTCTGCTGTCTCGGCTCACCACCACCCACCACTATACTCACACTCACACATTTTTCACAAAGCATAAAGTAGTTTCAAAACCCACATTCAGCAGGAAATTATGTGTGAACTTCAAGCAAAAAGTTCGCAAACGTTACATAAATTGCTTCCTTGTACACATTTCAAATATATAACCCATCCATCATGCCTTTATTTAGCAACAAGTAGCGTATATACTACTGATAACTTGGAAGCTGAACATGTAAATCGTTCACCTTTTGTAGCGAGTCTATTCGGAAAATAATAAAATCACATCAAATCCAGGGTATTAACTGAATTAATAATTCACAGAAAATAACAACGACATCGTAAGTGAAGGACACACGAGGTGGGTGTAAGTTAGCGACGCACCTAGGACGACGCTCACAAGCATAAGGTAAGGCGACATCGATCCTGGTTTCCTGAAAGAGGCTCGCTAGTTAGCCAGCAACAGCGCGCGCGCTGTTAACTTCGCTGAATCTGTCAAGTGGTTGCTGTGCCTACCTCTCATCCCTCCCATCTCTACCTCACGCTATCCTGGCTTTTCTTATCGTTACGCTCTATCCACTGCACGTGGGTTATTAAGGTTATATCTTATGTATAAACACATGTAAAAGAGAGCATGCCTTTATCTGAAACGGCATTTCATTGACGCTTGAGCTTTATTGAGACTTGATAAAGCTCATTTCTGAGCGAAAAGCTTTCTGAAATAAAGCAGTAGTAATAGTAGTAGTATGGTTGTTGTTGTTAAGGACCACCAAGCTTATTGAGCGCTGTCTCTAAAGTCTGGAATAAATATGTTAGCCTAATATGTGCGGGAATTATAAGAGAAAAAGTTTCCTCCGGAAAGAGAAACGGAAACATAAAGTTTCCAATTAGGTGAGGTGGACCCCCCCTTGCTTAAACCATGGCAGAGCCAGATGACCACACGTATACCTACTTACATCCGCGTCCGAGTCAACAACAACAGGCTTTTCCCTAGCCTAGAAGGAATTGATGCAAGGCGCCCCAACCAAGTGCCCAGACTCCCCAGGACAAACGTCCCGGTGAAGAGAAAGCTGGGAAAATTCTTCACTGATACTCAGGGAAAAGTTAGAGAGAAACGTCCTCACTCCACCAAGGCCAGCACAGATATCCCTTAGGTTCAGGTTAGGTAAGGTTTGTAAGGAAACAGGACAAGTGTTTCCTGACGCGGGTCTTAGTCATATGATGAGGCCTTCCACTAGTTTACCGGTCCTTCCTTAGGTCAGGTGGATCCCAGCCCTAAATACCAGTAGAGCCAAATCACTCCTGAATCATCACTTTTGTACTCCACTGAAGCCGGCGCTGAAATCCATCTGAAATAAAAGCTGTTGACCCAATCACAATATCTGACAGTACAGTAAGCGCTAAAGTGGTAGCGCCTTCGGCTTACATATGAAAAACCTGGATTCGACCCCCGGCACGAGTTGGTCATGTTTCCATACATCAGTTGCCCCTGTTCACCTAGAGGTAAGTTAACCACCTGTTGTGGATCCCATCCTAGGGAAGAGGATCAAAGAACCACAATGGAAATAAGCCATAGTGGCTTTACTGGGTTACCTGAAGTATACTTGGAGAGGGTTTCGGGGGTCAACGCCCCCGCGGCCCAGTCTGAGACCAGTCCTCGTGGTGGATCAGAGTCTGATCAACCAGGCTGTTACTGCTGGCCGCACGTAAACCGACGTAAGAACCACAGCCCGGCTGATCAGGTACTGACTTTAAGTGTCTGTCCTGCGCCTTCTTGAAGACATCCAGGGGTCTATTGGTAATCCCCTTTATGTATGCTGGGAGGCAGCTGAACAGTCTTGGACCCCTGACATTTATTGTGTTGTCTCTTAGTGTACACGTGGCGCCCTTGTTTTTCATTGAGTGAATGTTGCATCTCCTGCCGAGTCTTTTGCTTTCGTAGGGAGTGATTTTCGTGTGCAAGTTTGGTACTAATCCCTCTAGGATTTTCCAAGTGTATTTTATTATGTATCTTTCTCGCCTGCGTTCCAGGAAATACAAATCAAGGGACTTCAACCGTATGTATTAGGTACGTACGTATGTATTAGGTACGTACGTATGTATTACGTATTAGGTGCTTTATCGTACGTATGTTGGATTACTAAACCTCCGGGTTAATAATCCGAATAAAATCTTTCACTTGCGATCTAGCAATCCATTGTTGAATATGTGATGGGACCTTCGTGAGTTTCAGTGTTGATACTTAAAGTTTACCCGGTTGATCATGGCCTGATCAACAAAGCTGTTACTGCTAGCCGCACACAATCCAATGTATGCGCCACAATTCGGTTGATCATAAGCCGTCTTGAGGAACAATCAAGTTCCCTCCTGAAGTCAGCTCGGAGTCCATCGGTAATTCCCTGTCGGTAACATCCTCTTCGTTACAGTCAGCGGATTTTTTTGCACAGTCCTTCCTGCCATGGAAGTGTTGGCTATGCAGTTCATAATAAATTCTTATACATAAATAACGCGCACATAGGAGACAGGAGCTAACGACGACGTTTCGGTCCGACTTGGACCATTTACAAAGTCACATTCACAGAAAAAAGATGAAGAGAGTATATATAGGCCAGCTGGCAGGGACGGGACAAGAGAGGTGGGAAGAGTAGTAGTGATTGTGGTAAGGCAGGTAGTGGAAGTAGTAGTAGTATAAAGTACTGGTTCCATCTATTTTCTGTCAGTGTGACTTTGTAAATAATCCAAGTCGGGTTATTTGTGTATCGTTCCAATCACGGCACTGCGTCTTTCTGTTCTTTAATAAACTCATATCTTTAGCACTTAACGTTTTTTTCCATCTTCTTGGCTGATATTGCCATTTGTTAATTTTAAGACCGTTGTTTACATTACTTCTTAACATTTTAATAGCAAAAATATTATTTCACTGAGGTGGTCAACCACAGATGGACGGGAAAGTCTGATCGAGTCTCAGAGTACAAATTTTTGTCAACTCAGAGCAAATTAAAATTATTATTATAGGTTGATTCTGAACTTGCTGAAGTTACACTTGTGAATATGAAATTGTACCTATACAGAGGTGTTTATGAATCTGTGTGCATGCATACATGCATATACAGTGGTGAATATACACATATATGTGTATATACAGAGGTATATACACACACAGGGAAACATATAGGGGTATACATGTAGGGTACATCATATTATAATTGGTATACAATACCGACAAGTTGATAAGTAAGATACATGAGCAACATTGGGTATCTTTATTGACGCAACGTTTCGCCAGCGCTGCAGGCTTCATCAGTCGAATACAGGAATGAATTACAATCCTGGAGACATTATACGAAGTGGGAAGGTGGTTTGAGGTAGTCGGTCCCTCAGAGGTACACAGATAGGTATACACAGAAGGGTGTACACAGAGGGGGTATACACAGGAGGTATACACAGAGGGATATACACAGAGGTATACACATTCTTTTTCATTCCATGTATAGAGTTGGTATCCCATTTATTCACTGCCCTCATGCTGAAGGATATTTTTTCCTTATTTCCCTTTGGCTCATTTGCAATTCTAAATTTTCATTTGTGTCCCCCTAGTTCTGTTCCCCCTCATTTCAATTAGTCTGTTTCTGTCTCTGAGTAATTTTATGTTGTGGTCATGGCTGCCCTGGGTCCCAACCCTCGTGTGTCTGGCATCAGCCTCGTAGCTGATGCCAGACAAGCCACGGGGGGGTGGAAATCTTTAGCTCAAGTACTTTCACACTTCTCAGTGCGTCATCAGGAGCTGTGCAATGTTGCAAAGGCAACACCAGGAGAAGTAGGGTAAGTTTTCAGAGAGTGGTAGTGTGGAGCCAGCCAGCCAGTCTATGAGAGGGACAAGTGGGATGCCAACCACACACCAGTATCCCCCACACCCCCAAATGGGGGCGGGTGGGGTAGGCCTCACAATTTGCAGATAGCATGGGGAAATACTAGAAGAATAGCCAGCCCCAAGCTTCTAGCCGCCGGGAACAGGTCATGTGACGCAAAAAGTTACAATATTGGATCATTACATACCTTCATTTACAACCTTCTAACTAATGAAATAGAGAGAAAAAAAATCGCTCATTTCTCAACCGGTGTCACAGAACCTTCCAGAAGAATCAGGAAATACTCGCAGTGTCAGTTAATATGCTGGTGTGAATTTTTCCTATTCAGGATTCCGTTCTCATAACAACTAGGCTATTCTTAATTTTAATGTCATTCCTATCAATATTATCAACTATCATCCGCTAATATCATTATTATTATCATCACATCATCACTGAGAAGCGTAAAGTACTTAAGCTAAAGAGAGAGAGAGAGAGAGAGAGAGAGAGAGAGAGAGAGAGAGAGAGAGAGAGAGAGAGAGATGTTCTTATATATGTGGGAACAGCTTAAAAAAATCTATCATCTATTCTCATATATTATCGTCATTTAATAGTACTTAGATACAAATTAATATATCTTTATATAACCTAACCTAACGAAAATAAGCAATATTTAATTCCATCAGTATTTTCAATCGTGTAGAAATGAACGCACGACAACCGGGAGAAACATTCACACTTTGAAGGACAGAATGTGACGAACGCCGAGTACCTGAACAATGTATCCAGCTTTCATCACACAACTACTTCTTGCATCTCCTCTATACCAGTCAAGCCCACAGATATGGCGGTACGGTTAAGATTTTGTTGGGATTTTTAACCCCGGAGGGTTAGCCACCCAGGATAACCCAAGAAAGTCAGTGAGTCATCGAGGACTGTCTGTCTTATTTCCACTGTGGTCCTTAAATTTTGTGCCCCAGGATGCGACCCACACCAGTCGACTAACACCCAGGTACCTACTTACTTGCTAAGTGAACTGGACAACAGGTGTAAAGAAACACAATGTTTCCACCCTTGCCGGGGATCGAACCACGGACACTTAGTGTGTGAAGCGAGGCAGTTGCCTACCAGGCCAAGGGCCACCTGGAACCCTCAACCATGCTGTCTGACTGTTAAGTTTAAAACGTCAACCAGTTAGGGTGAGTGGTTGACTCCAGCAGAATTTACAATATTATTTCACAATTGGCTGGACCCACAGTGAATGTGGGGGGGAGATATATATATATATATATCTCATCTTGTATACCTTAAAGTTTACTTTAATTCCTATATACCCCTATTGGAGATTATTTTCGATTTATGGCACAAAGGTTACCATGCAGCTTAAATGACCCTAGTGTTGTCGATGGGCTTTAAACCCCACTAAATAACCAACCAGTCTGGCTGGAGTCCAGCTGAGTACACATACTGGCCTCTCTTGTATGAGTTATAAGTCAATAGCAGAGAGTGGACTCTGCTCACTCACTCATTATTACTCTGCCTACATTGCTGCTCTTTATTGCACTCTTTGTATACTGTCAATAAACATCTCTCAGTCCACAGCAGGATTCGAACCTGCACACTATGTATCAAAGTATACAGTATTTTCACCACTCAGCTAAATCCCTGGCTGAGTGGCGAAAGTACTGTGTACCTTGATACAGAGTGTGCAGGTTCGAATCCTGCTGCGGACTGAGAGATAATGTTTGTTAAAAGTTCGCCCGTTTGCGAACTGTTAAACATACTGTCAAAATTGTTGGCGGGAACACACGGGTGCTCAAAAACTACACTCAGTCATTGTATTTTTTTCTTGTGTTGGTCCTTGTCCGGGTACTTGATTTACTGCCGGGTACAACAGGTCTTCGAATTGTACCTGTCTTCGTAATGTGGCCATGTTATGCTCGCCTTAAGTGGAGCCTAGATCGCTACCTACCTACTGAAGATGTTACCTACTTCCTACCTCAAGCACCACCTGCCTACCCCAGGCGTCATCTTTCTACCTCGAGCAGAGCAAAACCTATCCTAAGAATCACCTACTTATCTTGGGCACATACCTACTACAGGTGTCACCTACCTACTCCAGGTGTCACCTACCTACTCCAGGTGTCACCTACCTACCCCAGGTGTCACCTACCTACCCCAGGTGTCACCTACCTACCCCAGGTGTCACCTACCTACCCCAGGTGTCACCTACCTACCCCAGGTGTCACCTACCTACCCCAGGTGTCACCTACCTACTTACTCCAGGTGTCACCTACCTACTTACTCCAGGTGTCACCTACCTACCCCAAGTGTCACCTACCTACCTACTCCAGGTGTCACCCACCTACCCCAGGTGTCACCTACCTACCTCAGGTGTCACCTACCTATCCGAGGTGTCACCTACCTACCCCACGTGTCACCTACCTACCTACCCCAGGTGTCACCTACCTACCACAGGTGTCACCTACTTACCTACCCCAGGTGTTACCTACCTACCCCAGGTGTCGCCTACCTACCCCAGGTGTCACCTACCTACCCCAGGTGTCACCTACCTACCCCAGGTGTCACCTACCTACCTACTCCAGGTGTCACCCACCTACCCCAGGTGTCACCTACCTACCCCAGGTGTCACCTACCTACCTACCCCTGGTGTCACCTACCTGGGAGCACAGGCAATACAAAAGAACACTCACAGAAACATATAAGGTTTTTATGAAGTATTGTGTGTGTGAATAGTGGCCAGACTCCACAATCTCGGCTGTATTGTGAAGCTGGTGGTGGTGCTAGTGCTGGTGATAGTGGTAGTGATAGTTTATTGTTTGTTGTTGTCGCTGGTGGTGCTAATGGTGGTAATAGTGCTGTTGGTGGTGGTAGGGATGTTCTTTGTTGTTGTTGGTGGTGGTGGTACTAGTGGTGGTGGTGGTGAAGGTTGTGGTGATATGATTTGGGTGGTGGTAGTGGTGCTGGTGCAAGTGATAGTGGCAGTGATTTTTGTTTTTTATAGTAGTAGTGGTTTTGGTGTTTGTATTAGTGGTGGTGCTAAGGGTGGTGGTGGCAGTGGTGGTTTAGTATTGGTGCTAGTGGTAGTGATGGTGCTAGTGTTGGTGTTAGTGGTGGTGGCTGTGAAGGTGGTAGTGGTGGTGGTGTTAGTATTGATGCTAGTAGTTGTAGTGTTAGTTTTGGTGCTAGTTGTGGTGGTGGTGGAGGTAATACTGGTGGTGAAGGTGCTACTGGTGGTAGTGGTGCTAGTAGTGGTGGTGGTGCTAATGGTATTGGTGCTAGTGATGGGGTGCTAGTGGTGGTGGTGATAGAAATGGTGGTGATGGTGCTAAAGGAGAGAATAAAAAGACTAAAAGAGCTTCAAGAGGCTGAAAAAACTCTGATAGGCTTCACTCAGACACTGGCACTCTCATAGGCTTCACTCTGGCACTGGCACTCTGATAGGCTTCACTCTGACACTCTGATATGCTTCACGCAGACACTGGCACTCTGATAGGCTTCACTCAGACACTGGCACTCTGACAGGCTTCAATCAGACACTGGCACTCTGACAGGCTTCAATCAGACACTGGCACTCTGACAGGCTTCACTCAGACACTGGCACTCTGACAGGCTTCACTCAGACCCTGGCACTCTGACAGGCTTCACTCAGACCCTGGCACTCTGACAGGCTTCACTCAGACCCTGGCACTCTGACAGGCTTCACTCAGACCCTGGCACTCTGACAGGCTTCACTCAGACCCTGGCACTCTGACAGGCTTCACTCAGACCCTGGCACTCTGACAGGCTTCACTCAGACCCTGGCACTCTGACAGGCTTCACTCAGACCCTGGCACTCTGACAGGCTTCACTCAGACCCTGGCACTCTGACAGGCTTCACTCAGACCCTGGCACTCTGACAGGCTTCACTCAGACACTGGCACTCTGACAGGCTTCACTCAGACACTGGCACTCTGACAGGCTTCACTCAGACACTGGCACTCTGACAGGCTTCACTCAGACACTGGCACTCTGACAGGCTTCACTCAGACACTGGCACTCTGACAGGCTTCACTCAGACACTGGCACTCTGACAGGCTTCACTCAGACACTGGCACTCTGACAGGCTTCACTCAGACACTGGCACTCTGATAGGCTTCACTCAGACACTGGCACTCTGATAGGCTTCACTCAGACACTGGCACTCTGATAGGCTTCACTCAGACACTGGCACTCTGATAGGCTTCACTCAGACACTGGCACTCTGATAGGCTTCACTCAGACACTGGCACTCTGATAGGCTTCACTCAGACACTGGCACTCTGATAGGCTTCACTCAGACACTGGCACTCTGACAGGCTTCACTCAGACACTGGCACTCTGACAGGCTTCAGACACAACAGTAATTTAAACCCTCAGAATGCAGCAATTTTTTTTATTCTCTTACAATATTAATTAGTTCAAACTGAACAATGAACTCAGTGTTCCAACTTTTAATAACACACAAAAAGTGCATTGATGTGACACCTGTTGACAGTGTTGATGTGACACCTGTTGACAGTGTTGATGTGACACCTGTTGACAGTGTTGATGTGACACCTGTTGACAGTGTTGATGTGACACCTGTTGACAGTGTTGATGTGACACCTGTTGACAGTGTTGATGTGACACCTGTTGACAGTGTTGATGTGACACCTGTTGACAGTGTTGATGTGACACCTGTTGACAGTGTTGATGTGACACCTGTTGACAGTGTTGATGTGACACCTGTTGACAGTGTTGATGTGACACCTGTTGACAGTGTTGATGTGACACCTGTTGACAGTGTTGATGTGACACCTGTTGACAGTTATTACAAATAAAGAAGCATTTGTAATAACGACTGTTTGGGATACTGAGTAAAATCTCATTTTTCAGATTTTTATTATATTAAATATATATTATTAATATAAAAGCATATAATCTGAATAAAAACAATCTAATAATCTGTGTAAAAACCTATTTACACAAAACCACAGTACAAGATAAAAGTCACAAGTAAAATAAAGTATTCGGTGTAGTGTCAAGTCGCTACCATCTTCTAGTGTCACGCAGGACACTACCACACCTTGTCATGATACTTCTTTGTCTTATGGCACGCCTTCTCACGGGGTCCCATGACACCCGTTCTCTGTGTCACATGACACGCCCCCGGTGTCACCCGACACGCCTTCTCTTCTGTGTCACACGACACCCTTCTCTCTGTGCCCATAAGACACCTTCCTTGCATCATGAACCCATCTCTAATAAAACCTTTTCACCACGTTATGACACACATCAAATACACGACTCAACCTGTGTCGTGCCATCGTCACAAACTCTGACTGACTACACCACTAAATACCTGACACCACATAGTGTCACACAAGACACCACCTGTTACCAGTGTCACACAAGACACCACCTGTTACCAGTGTCACACACTTTCAGGTACATAAGTTCAGGTACAACAGTCCATTTTCAGGTACATAGTCTCAGGAACACAGTCGGTACGGTGAATAAGCCAGTAGATAGTCTAAGGCCGTCACCAGCACGAAGAGTCAATCTCCAGGTCTGTCTGTTGAACACTCCCAGGTGTATCAGGGAGCTAGTGAACTCTCCAGTGTTGTATAGGGGAGAGTCTCGCTGACACTCTCCAGTAGTGTATATGGGAGAGTCTCGTACACTCCCTAGGTGTATCAGGGAGCTGGTGAACTCTCCAGTGTTGTATATGGGAGAGTCTCGTTAGCACTGTCAGTCAAGCCGGCCCGGCAGTCAAACATCAGGTCTGATGACGTAACCCCTTGACTGCCGGCCGGTGAGGTAATTACCTAACTACCATTGTTAGATACGGGGCCGTAACAACAGTGTTGATGTGACACCTGTTGACAGTGTTGATGTGACACCTGTTGACAGTGTTGATGTGACACCTGTTGACAGTGTTGATGTGACACCTGTTGACAGTGTTGATGTTACACCTGTTGACAGTGTTGATGTGACACCTGTTGACAGTGTTGATGTGACACCTGTTGACAGTGTTGATGTGACACCTGTTGACAGTGTTGATGTGACACCTGTTGACAGTGTTGATGTGACACCTGTTGACTGTGTTGATGTGACACCTGTTGACAGTGTTGATGTGACACCTGTTGACATTGTTGATGAGACACCTGTTGACAGTGTTGATGTGACACCTGTTGAAAGTGTTGATGTGACACCTGTTGACAGTGTTGATGTGACACCTGTTGACAGTGTTGATGTGACACCTATTAACAGTGTTGATGTGACACGTTAACAGTGTTGATGTGACACCTGTTAACAGTGTTGATGTGACACCTGTTAACAGTGTTGATATGACACCTATCAACAGTGTGTTGATGTGACACCTGTTAACAGCCTGTTGATGTGAAACCTATTAACAAAGAGTATGTTGATATAACATCTGTTAGCAGAACTCTTAATGCGAGGAATTGGATCTACCTTCCCTTAGTGACGAGCCTAATTAATTACCTCTATACCTAACCTAGCCTAGCCTAGCGTAACAGAACTGAACCTAACCTAACCTAGCCTAGCCTAGCGTAACAGAACTGAACCTAACCTAGCCTAGCCTAGCCTAGCCTATCTTAACCAAACTAAACCTAACCTAACCTAGCTTAACCAAACTAAACCTAATAAAACAAAACAGATAGAAAAGAAACATATGCAACATAGCACAGGTGTGCCAGAAATACAAATTGAATCGTAACACAGATTAGAAAGAAACACGAATGCAGAACAACGCAGGCAGGGGAGGCAGAGTCTGTGATGAGAAAGTGCTTCAGCTGGTGCTGGTCCTAGTGCTGTTACTGAAGATAGTGATGGTACAGTAGTAGAAACAGTTACTGGTTCTGGTGCTGCTACTGGTTCTGGTGCTGTTACTGGTTCTGGTGCTGTTATTGGTTCTGATGCTGTTATTGGTTCTGGTGCTGTTATTGGTTCTGGTGCTGTTGTTGGTTCTGGTGCTGTTATTGGTTCTGGTGCTGTTACTGGTTCTGGTGCTGTTATTGGTTCTGGTGCTGTTATTGGTTCTGGTGCTGTTATTGGTTCTGGTGCTGTTGTTGGTTCTGGTGCTGTTATTAGTTCTGGTGCTGTTATTGGTTCTGGTGCTGTTGCTGGTTCTGGTGCTGTTACTGGTTCTGGTGCTGTTATTGGTTCTGGTGCTGTTATTGGTTGTGGTGCTGTTACTGGTTCCGGTGCTGTTACTGGTTCTGGTGCTGTTACTGGTTCTGGTGCTGTTACTGGTTCTGGTGTTGTTATTGGTTCTGGTGCTGTTATTGGTTCTGGTGCTGTTATTGGTTCTGGTGCTGTTACTGGTTCTGGTGCTGTTACTGGTTCTGGTGCTGTTACTGGTTCTGGTGCTGTTATTGGTTCTGGTGCTGTTATTGGTTCTGGTGCTGTTATTGGTTCTAGTGCTGTTACTGGTTCTGGTGCTGTTACTAGTTCTGGTGCTGTTACTGGTTCTGGTGCTGTTACTGGTTCTGGTGCTGTTACTGGTTCTGGTGCTGTTACTGGTTCTGGTGCTGTTATTGGTTCTTGTGCTGTTACTGGTTCTGGTGCTGTTACTGGTTCTGGTGCTGTTACTGGTTCTGGTGCTGTTATTGGTTCTGGTGCTGTTACTGGTTCTGGTGGTTATTGGTTCTAGTGCTGTTACTGGTTCTGGTGCTGTTACTGGTTCTGGTGTTGTTATTGGTTCTGGTGCTGTTACTGGTTATAGTGCTGTTGCTGTTACTGAAGATGGTGATGGTACAGTTGTAGAAACAGCTGAAGTTTGGGCAGTAAAAACAGAATCAAAATCTAGTAATAATACCTGTATATAACCCGCAGGATACAACTTCCCAGCAGTTGAAAGGCCGACTATCGAAAATTGAATACTCTCTGGAAAAAATTTCAACCCCAGCCCTGAATATCTTCTTGCTTGTTAGGTAAATTGACACAGACGCAATTAATGTGATATTTAATTGTGGCAATAGTTCACTCTAGGAGCTTTGTTAAATCATTTCGTAAAAGCTTGATAAAGTTCCTGGAGAGCGAAACGTTGCCACAATAAAATGTCACATTAGTTGCATCTGTGTCCATTTATCTAACATTTCGTCGGTAATTCTACCATTATTATCATCTTTTTGCTTGGTGATTTTAATTTAAAATGGGAGTATGTAGCAAATACTGAAATACTACCAGAAATAATCCCATGAAGCAGCTCAGACGAACATTCTAATGCAAACTATTGAAACTCTTAAAGAAATTCGCCTCAAACCAGTAACTAGTGGAGCGGACACGACTATAAAATACACTTGACCTTATAAACACGAAATAATGATCTCACAAAATTTAACCTATCAAAGACAGGAAACTCAGATAACATCCTAGTCGAAGTCAGACCTGCATGCACACGGGTCCAGAGTACCAAAACAGCCTAGTTGATCAGTTCTTGATCCACCAGGAGGCTTGGTTTGGGCCTAAACCGTGGAGGTGTTGACTTCTGAAAATATCATCCAGGTATCCTTCAGTTTTTACCTAACCTAACAGAACATAACCTAGCCTAACCTAACCAAACATAGTCTAGCCTAACCTAACCTAACCAAACATAGTCTAGCCTAACCTAACCAAACATAACCTAGCCTAACCTAACCAAACATAACCTAGCCTAACCTAACCAAACATAACCTAGCCTAACCTAACCAAACGTAACCTAGCCTAACCTAACCAAACATAACCTAGCCTAACCTAACCAAACATAACCTAGCCTAACCTAACCAAACATAACCTAGCCTAGCCTAACCAAATATAACCTAACCAAACATAACCTAGCCTAACCTAACCAAATATAACCTAACCAGACATAACCTTGCCAAACCTAATCTAACTGAACCTAACCCAACTATACCTAACCTAGTCTAGTTAAACCTTCCTAAATAAACCTAACCGAATTAAATTGACCTAATCTAACGCAATGAAGAAATATCTGGTGCTTCAGAGAGAGAGAGAGAGAGAGAGAGAGAGAGAGCAAGTGACCCTGAGAGAGATGTAGTGTGAGATATTGAATGAGGGAGGCTGACTAGCCGCCCACGCCACTCACGCCCACACACCACCCACACCCACATTTCCCTTGATCACACACCACCCACGCCCACCCACCACCCGTGCCCACACCACCCAGCCCACACAATACCCACGCCCACACCCACTACCCACACCCACTTATACAGTGGCTCACTGATACCAACCGTAACGCTTCGTGGGAAAGAAAGAAATGGTTGGCCTGATGCTAGTAGAGGATCGTGATCCAAGAAATTTGAGCTATTCAAAAAAAGAGGAAATGATATTCGGTTTGAAGACTATCGACTACACAGGGTCATTAAGACTACATTTCCCATATATATATATTTTTTTTTTTTTTTTTCAACAAGTCGGCCGTCTCCCACCGAGGCAGGGTGACCCAAAAAGAAAGAAAATCCCCAAAAAGAAAATACTTTCATCATCATTCAACACTTTCACCACACACATACATAATCACTGTCTTTGCAGAGGAGCTCAGATACGACAGCTGAGAATTGTCCCTCCCAGCTGTCACTATCCCAGACCCCTCCTTTAAAGTGCAGGCATTGTACTTCCCATTTCCAGGACTCAAGTCCAACTAAATCAATTAACTGGTTTCCCTGAATCCCTTCACAAAATGTTACCCTGTTCACACTCCAACAGATCGTCATGTCCCAAAAACCATTCGTCTCCATTCACTCCTATCTGACACGCTCACACATGCTTGCTGGAAGTCCAAGCCCTCGCCCACAATACCTCCTTTACCCCTTCCTCCAACCTTTCTAGGACGACCCCTACCCCGCCTTCCTTCCCTACAGATTTATACGCTCTCCAAGTCATTCTACTTTGATCCATTCTCTCTAAATGACCAAACAACCTCAACAACCCTCTTCAGCCCTCTGACAAATACTTTTAGTAACTCCACACCTTCTCCTAATTTCCACATTCCGAATTTTCTGCATAATATTTACACCACACATTGCCCTTAGACAGGACATCTCCACTGCCTCCAGCCTCCTCCTCGCTCCAGCATTTGCAACCCATGCTTCACACCCATATAAGAGTGTTGGTACGACTATACTTTCGTACATTCCCTTCTTTGCCCCCATGGATAATGTTTTTTGTCTCCACAGATACCTCAACGCACCACTCACCTTTTTTCCTTCATCAATTCTATGGTTAACCTCATCCTTCATAAAACCATCCGCTGACACGTCAACTCCCAAATATCTGAAAACATTTACTTCTTCCATAATCCCTCTCTCCAATGTGATATCCAATTTTTCTTTATTTAAATCGTTTGATACCCTCATCACCTTACTCTTATCTATGTTCACTTTTAACTTTCTACCTTTACACACACTCCCAAACTCGTCCACTAACCTTTGCAACTTTTCTTTAGAATCTCCCATAAGCACAGTATCATCAGCAAAAAGTAACTGTGTCAACTCCCATTTTGCATTTAATTCTCCAAAATTTAATCCCACCCTCTCCCCAACACCCTAGCATTTACTTCTTTTACAACCCCATCTATAAATATATTAAACAACCATGGTGACATTACACATCCCTGTCTAAGACCTACTTTTACCGGAAGTAATCTCCCTCTCTCTACACACCCTAACCTGAGCCTCACTATCCTCATAAAAACTCTTTACAGCCTTCAGTAACTTACTACCTATTCCATACACTTGCAACATTTGCCACATTGCTCCCCTATCCACTCTATCATATGCCTTTTCTAAATCCATAAATGCAATAAAAACTTCTCTACCTTTATCTAAATACTGTTCACATATATGCTTCACTGTAAACACTTGATCTACACATCCCCTACCCACTCTAAAGCCTCCTTGCTCATCTGCAATCCTACTCTCTGTCTTACCTCTAATTCTTTCAATAATAAACCTGCCATACACTTTACCTGGTATACTCAGTAAACTTATTCCCCTATAATTTTTACACTCTCTTTTATCCCCCTTCCCTTTATATAAAGGAACTATACATGCTCTCTGCCAATCCCTAGGTACCTTCCCTCTTTCATACATTTATTAAACAAAAATACCAACCACTCCAGCACTATATCCCCCCCTGCTTTTAACATTTCTGTCATGATTCCGTCAATTCCAGCTGCTTTACCCCCTTTCATTCTACGTAATGCCTCACGCACCTCCCCCACACTCACATCCTGCTCTTCTTCACTCCTAAACGATGTTGTACCTCCCTGGCCAGTACATGAAATTACCGCCTCCCTTTGTTCATCAACATTTAAAAGTTCCTCAAAATATTCCCGACATCTACCCAATACCTCCAGCTCCCCATCTACTAACTCCCCTACTCTGTTTTAACTGACAAATCCATTCGTTCCCTAGGCTTTCTTACCTTGTTTATCTCACTCCAAAAAATTTTCTTGTTTTCAGCAAAATTTCTTGACAGAGCCTCTCCCATTCTTTCATCCGCTCTTCTTTTGCACTCTCTCACCACTCTCTTCACCTTTCTTTTACTCTCCATATACTCTGCTCTTCTATTAACACTTCTGTTTTGTAAAAACCTCTCATAAGCTACCTTTTTCTCTTTTATCACACCCTTTACTTCTTCATTCCACCACTCACTCCTCTTTCCTCCTGCACCCACCCTCCTATAGCCACAAACTTCTGCCCCACATTCTAATACTGCATTTTTAAAACTATCCCAACTCTCTTCAACCCCCCCTCTACTCATACTTGCACTAGCCCACCTTTCTGCCAATAGTTGCTTATATCTCACCCTAACTTCCTCCTCCCTTAGTTTATACACTTTTACCTCTCTCTTACTTGCTGTTGCCATTTTCTTTTGTCCCATCTACCTTTTACTCTAACTGTAGCTACAACCAAATAATGATCTGATATATCCGTTGCTCCTCTATAAACATGTACATCCTAAAGCCTACTCATCAACCTTTTATCCACCAATACATAATCCAACAAACTACTTTCCTTACGTGCTATATCATACCTTGTATATTTATTTATCCTCTTTTTCATAAAATATGTATTACTTATTACCAAACCTCTTTCTACACATAGCTCAATTAATAGTTCCCCATTTACATTTACCCTGGCACCCCAAATTTACCTACTACTCCATCCACAACATTTTCACCCACTTTAGCATTAAGATCCCCAACCACAATTACTCTCTCACTTGGTTCAAAACTTCCCACACACTCACTCAACATTTCCCAAAATCTCTCTCTCTCCTCTACACTTCTCTCTTCTCCAGGTGCATAAACACTTACTATAACCCACTTTTCACATCCAACCTTTATTTTACTCCACATAATCCTTGAATTTATACATTTATATTCCTTCTTTACCTGCCATAACTGATTATTCAACATTATTGCCACTCCTTCTTTAGCTCTAACTCTATTTGAAACCCCTGATCTAATCCCATTTATTTCTCCCCACTGAAACTCTCCTACCCCCTTCAGCTTTGTCTCACTTAAAGCCAGGACATCCAGCTTATTTTCATTCATAACATCTACAATCATCTCTTTCTTATCATTCGCACAACATCCACGCACATTCAAACATCCCACTTTGACGGTTTTCTTCTTCTTCTTTTTAGTAAGCTATACAGGAAAAGGGGTTACTAGCCCATTGTTCCCGGCATTTTAGTTGACTTTTACAACACGCATGGCTTACGGAGGAAAGATTCTTATTCCACTTCCCCATGGATATGAAAGCAATAAGAACAAGAACTATTAAGATAAAAATCAAAGAAAACTCAGATGAGTGTGTATACATAAACGTGTACATGTTTGCGTAGTGTGACCTAAGTGTAAGTAGAAGTAGCAAGACGTACCTGAAATCTTGCATGTTTATGAGACAGAAAAAAGACACCAGCAATCCTACCATCATGTAAAACAGTTTCAGGTTTCTGTTTCACAGTCACCTGGCAGGATGGTAGTACCTCCTGGGTGGTTGCTGTCTACCAACCTACTACCTTAATATATATATATATATATATATATATATATATATATATATATATATATATATATATATATATTAGGAGCTGCCCTACCCTTTCTTGGATCGAATCTGATTGCCTCTCATTCCCCATGGGCTGTGTGACTCGTATGGTTTTAGCGCTTGCCGTGAGTGAAATAATAATAATACTAAATTACCTCCTGGAATCCAGGTTTGTACCTCAGAGGAGAGTAAGAAAACTGTCTATCTTCCCGAGGCCGACTTAGTGAAGGCGCTGGAGAGATAAGCTCAAGGTGTGCAGCTGGAGGTCTTCACCTGACGTAGGAGGAGGTGGTGGGCGTCGCTGTGGTCTACTTCTGCTGGTGGTGGCAGCAGAGGCCATATGTGGCTCACCACCTTCACCTCTGCTACACACTAACTTACGCACAAAATATCTGACCCTTCTCTATGAAGATAGTGAAGGGAAGTGCAGCTAGTATTACTGAAGCAACACTTGAAATTAAGTTCGACAGACACATGAGTGGGAGTAATTGGGTGTGAGAAGAACGTGCCTAGCGTAGACCAGTAACAATTATGTCTTAATAACAGTCTGCCATTTCTTACTAAGTATCCCTGCAGGGATACCTTACATTGGTTGCCTGAGTTTTTTTCCTTCAAGTTTTCTTTTATAACTTGAGAATGCCTCGTCCAATCAACTTTAAACTTATCAAAACTGATTTACTGTACCTGGTGAAGGGTTTATGCAACTATTGGCACATGCCGGTGCTGGCCCTCTCATCAAAGTTACATTGCTCACTTCTGAAATTTCGTTTCAGTTCGATGACTTAGTAAAGCCTCTTGTGATCAGCTTCAAATATTGAAAAAGCTATGTACTAGTTAGAATAAGACCGGGACTGTTATTGCAGTGTGTGCGCATCACTTGGTCAGTTTTATGTTCAAAATAGCATGAAATTTTTACCCTATTATTATTATTATTATTATTATTATTATTATGGGGGGCTCTAAACCCATAGGGATTATACAGCGCCTGTGGAGGGGGAGAGGAGTTGGAAGGCACTCAGGTTTAATTCAGGAAACTGGAGCACAGATCCAGTTCCCTAGATCAAGAGCCTCTTACCAGCATCAAGGAACCTGCACTGAGGGGAGATTTTACCCTGTTAAAACTGCTCACCTGATTCACTGCTGACCATCTATTCCCTTTCTTGAACTCTGGAACAGTTTCGTTGGCTTCCTGGCTTTCTTGGAATGCTCTCTGTCTCCGTCGACTTCTTATAGATTTTTGGTAGACACTCGGTGGGTTTACTTCCATTCTCAGTACCCAAGGAGACACCATGTCAGGTCTCGTTTCTTTAGGTTCATTACTTCATCTCCTGTGTGATGTTCTCCAGTCTTCCCTGGTCTATCCGTTCTGTCTTGAAGGTCATGTGTTCTTGGTGAACACCTTCCTAAAACACTCATTGAGTCCCTCATAGGTCTTCCTGTAATTACTTATCAGACTCCTTCTGTCTTAAACACTAACACCTGGTTCTTCTGTGTCACCTTCTGTCTCGTGCAGCTGTATACAAGTTTATGTTCTGATGTTACTTTTGCTGCTACTGTACATCCTTCTCATGTTGTCGCTCCATCTCTCCTCTTACTCTCGCACATTATTTCCAACTTTTCTACTCACTTTTCTATTGACTTCCAGTCTTTGCTTTCTATGTCTCCTCCACTTTCAAGTACTCCTTCTCTTCTTATCTTCCCTGCTTATTCTACTCCTGATTATATATTTCGTCTCTGCTTCTCGGCTCTCTCCTACTAGGCATTTAATCATCTTTTCTGTTGCCTTTCCTTCTAATTAATCTTGCTACCGGACTGCGTAAAGGAATGCTTTCATCCGCACATAAAGTTGGATTCCTGATCTGACTGGATTTCTCACACAAGTTCCACTCGTACATGCCCTCCTCCTCTTCTATGTGCTCACCTATATGTGGTTGCAGAGGTCGATTCACAGCTCC
>WNWK01032036.1:0-22217 GCA_009830355.1 Cherax destructor
GATATTGTAGGGGCTGAATTCCAGACAGGAGTGACAGTAATACTAGTGCCTTGACCGCTCGGCTACGTTAACAAGTAAAACACATACTTTCTACAAGAACTAATCTGAACTTCACATTCCGCATCACTCTGGCAAATCTCTGATACAAGCTCGAAGAACAAACACATTGCTCAACGGCTAGAGACTGTCTTTCAATCATTAAGGGACTATAAGAACTTTTCACTGACTTGTTATCATTATGGCTCTGAATAGCAGTACACACAGTATTATCGCACGCATTTACTTGAGCTTCATTGCCTTGACTGGCAGAAAACACACAGTTATCACTTGAATTTACTTGAGACATGACTGAGCAATTAAACGAGAATTGAAATGAAAGCAAAATTTACACAAGTATATGGCACAATATAACTTAACTGATAGAAATTATTAACTATTCTGCATAAGTAACACGGATAATAGCACAATAACACTAAAGAAAAGATAACTCACTGGAAATTTACTTGGCAAGGAAACTCAACACACTAAATTAAAACAATCTAACTTTAACAGCAAAACGAGTTTTCTTTTCTTGTCAATATCAACAAAATTGCAACACAATAAAAGAATTAAATGCACAATTAATTAAAAGAATTCAATAATGGTTATGGCACTAGCAACAATCTGATAAAACAAATCGGCCGATTCCCACCAAGGCAGTGTGGCCGAAAAGAAACTTTCATCATCATTCACTCCATCACTGTCTTGCCAGAGGGTGCTTTACACTACAGTTATAAAACTGCAACATTAACACCCCTCCTTCAGAGTGCAGACACTGTACTTACCATCTCCATGACTCAAGTCCGGCCTGCCGGTTTCCTGAATCACTTCATAAATGTTACTTTGCTCACACTCCAACAGCACGTCAAGTATTAAAAACCATTGGTCTCCATTCACTCCTATCAAATATGCTCACACATGCTTGCTGGAAGTCCAAGCCCTCGCACACAAACTCCTTTACCCCCTCCCTCCAACCTTTCCTGAGCCGACCCCTACCCCACCTTCCCTCCACTACAGATTTATACAATCTCGAAGTCATTCTGTCTCGTTCCATTCTCTCTACATGTCCGAACCACCTCAACAACTCCTCCTCCTCAGCTCTCTGGATAATAGTTTTGGTAATCCCGCACATCCTCCTAATTTCCAAACTCCAAATTATCTGCATTATATTCACACCACACACTGACCTCAGACATGACATCTCCACTGCCTCCAGCCTTCTCCTCATTGCAACATTCATCACCCATGCTTGCACCCATATAAGAGTGTTGGTATAACTACTCTCATACATTCCCTCTTTAATTCCATGGACAAAGTTCTTTGTCTCCACAGACTCAAGTGTTCCACTCACCCTTTTCCCTCATCAATTCTATGATTCACCTCATCCTTCATAGTCCCATCTGCTGGCATGTCCACTCCCAAATATCTGAATACATTCACCTCTTCCATACTCTCTCCCTCCAATCTGATATCCAATCTTTCGTCACCTAATCTTTTGTTATCCTCATCACCTTACTCTTTCCTATATTCACTTTCAATTTTCTTCTTTTACACACCCTACCAAATTCATCCACCAACCTCTGCAACTTCTCTTCAGAATCTCCCAAAAGCACAGTATCATCAGCAAAAAGCAACTGTGACAACTCTCACTTTGTATTTGATTCTTTATCTTTTAACCCACACCTCTTGCCAAGACCCTCACATTCAATTCTCTTACAACCCCATCTATAAATATATTGAACAACCACGGTGACATCACACATCCTTGTCTAAGCCCACTTTTACTGGGAAATAGTCCCCCTCCCTCCTACACACACTAACCTGAGCCTCACTATCCTCATAAAACTCTTCACCGCTTTCAGTAACCTACCTCCTATTCCATACACCTGCCACATTGCCCCCCTATCCACCCTATCATACGCCTTTTCCAAATCCATAAATGCCACAAAAACCTCTACCCTTATCCAAATACTGTTCACCTATATGTTTCACTGTAAACACTTGGTCTACACACACCCTACCTTTCCTAAAGCCCCTTGTTCATCTACTATCCTGCTTTCTGTCTTACTCTTAATTCTTTCAATAATAACTACCATACACTTTACCAGGTACACTTAACAGACTTATTCCCCTATAATTTTGCACTCTTTTGTCCCCTTTGCCTTTATACAAAGGAACAATACATGCTCTCTGCCAATCCCTAGGTACCTTACCCTCTTCCATACATTTATTAAATAAGAGCACCAACCACTCCAAAACTATATCCCCACCTGCTTTTAACATTTCTATCTTTATCCCATCAATCCCAGCTGCCTTACCCACTTTCATTCTACCCACTGCCTCACGAACTTCCCCCACACTCACAACTGGCTCTTCCACACTTACAAGATGTTATTCCTCCTTGCCCTATACACGAAATCACAGCTTCCTGTCTTCATCAACATTTAACAACTCCTCAAAATATTCCCTCCATCTTCCCAATACCTCTAACATTCCATTTAATAACTCTCCTCTCCTATTTTTAACTGTCAAATCCATTTGTTCCCTAGGCTTCCTAACTTATTATTCTCACTCCAAAACTTTTCATATGACAACAGGAAAATGCAACCTCCCATCCTGTAAGCTTTTCCACCCTGAAATGTGCCACTCATCAGTTCAGGAAAGACAGTGCTATAATTTATATTGTCAGGCACACCACCTAAAGGGTACAAGACGACACAGAACATCCAGACCATGGCAAAACCTGGGTAGCCACAGCTACTCCAGAGAGGTTTTTAGCTCCAGGAAGGAAAAAAGCTGGCAGGAAATGACAAATCGTACGCCAACTGCAATAATTTCTGGAGTGGAATCACAGTCAATGGCCTCCACTCCAGAACAGATATTAGTGCCAGGAAAAAAAAGATACCCCCCCATACCATGAATCCAACGACATTCATCTTTGCAAATATACAGGGTCTAAAGAAAGCAACGAACAACAAGATACCTTACATCCGTGGACTGCTTACAGAGTCAAATGCTATGTTTGCGGCTTTCACAGAGACCCACATAAGAGATCACATGGACAATGAAATATGGATCCCGGGCCACAACCTATACAGATGTGACAGAGTGAACAGGCAAAAGAAGGGGAAAGGGGGTGTTTGGCCTGTATATCACAGTCACTTATATGTTCAGAACTACTAAATGCCTCAAATGATGTAGTTGAAGTATTAGCAGTAAAGATCGAGAATCAAAACCTGGTCATAGTGGTTGTATACAAGCCTCCAGATACAACGTTCCAACAATTCCAGGAACAGCTTCTGAAAATTGACCACTGTCTGGAAAATCTTCCAGATCCTGCCCCCAACATCTTGCTCCTGGGGGATTTCAACCTAAGGCACCTAAAATGGAGGAATATTGCAAACAATGTGGTAGCAGAGAACACCAGGAGGCAGCTCAGATGAAAACTCACACACACATGAACTTTTAAATTTTTTTTATATATATTTTTATTAACACAGGCCGTTTCCCACCAAGGCAGGGTGGCCCGACAAAGAAAAACTTTCATCATCATTCACTCTATCACTGTCTTGCCAGAGGCATGCTTACACTACAGCTACAAATCTGCAACATTAACAACCCTCCTTCAGAGTGCTGGCACTGTACTTCCCATTTCCAGGAATCAAGTCCGGACTGCCGGTTTCCCTGATACCCTTCATAAATGTTACCTTGCCTACACTCCAACAGCACGTCAAGTCCTAAAAACCATTTGTCTCCATTCGCTCCTATCTAACACGCTCACGCACGCTTGCTCGAAGTCCAAGCCCCTCGCACACAAAACCTTTTACCCCCTCCCTCCAACCTTTTCTAGGCCGATCCCTACCCCACCTACCCTCCACTACAGATTTATATACTCTCGAAGTTATTCTATTTTGTTCCATCCTCTCAATATGTCCAAACCATCTCAACAACCGCTCCTCAGTTCTCTGGATAATAGTTTTGGTTTTCCCACACCACCTCCTAATCTCCAAACTACGGATTCTCTGCATTATATTCACACCACACATTGCCCTAAGACACGACATCTCCACTGCCTCCAGCCTTCTCCTTGTTGCAACATTCACAACCCATGTCTCACCCATACAAGTGTGTTGGTAAAACTATACTCTCATACATTCCTCTCTTTGCTTTCATGGTTTAATAAAGTTCTGTCTCCACAAGCTCCTCAGTGCACCACTCACCTTTTTCCCCTCGTTTATTCTATGATTCACCTTATCCTTCATATACCCATCTGCTGACACATCCACTCCCAAATATCTGAACACATTCACCTCCTCCATACTCTCTCCCTCCAATCTTATATCCAATCTTCCGTTATCTAATTTTTTTTGTTATCCTCATCACCTTACTCTTTCCTATATTCATTTTTAATTTCCTTCTTTTACATACCCTACCAAACTCATCCACCAACCTCTGCAACTTCTCTTCAGAATCCCCCAAAAGCACAGTGTCGTCAGCAAAGAGCAACTGACAACTCCCACTTTGTGTTAGATTCTTTATCTTTTAACCACACACCTCTTGCCAACACTCGAGCATTCACTTCTCTTACAACTCCATCTATAAATATATTGAACAACCATGGTGATATCACACATTCCCTGTCTAAGGCCTACTTTTACTGGGAAATAATCTCCCTCTCGCCTACATACTCTAACCTGAGCCTCACTATCCTTGGAAAAACTTTTCACCACTTTCAATAACCTACCTCCTATTCCACACATTTGCAACATCTGCCACATTGCCCCCCTATCCACCCTATCATATGCCTTTTCCAAATACATAAATGCCACAAACACCTTTACCCTCATCTAAATATTGTTCACCTATATGTTTCACTGCAAACACCACTTGGTCTACACACATCCAACTCTTCCTAACGCCTCCTTGTTCACATGTTATCCTGCTCTCCGTCTTACTCCTAATTTTTTCAATAATAACTACCATACACTTTACCAGGAATATTCAACAGACTTCTTCCCCTATAATTTTTGCACTCTCTTTTGTCCCCTTTGCCTTTATACAAAGGAACTATGCATACTCTGCCAATCCCTAGGTAACTTACCCTCTTCCATACATTTTTTAAATAAAAACACTAACCACTCTAAAACTATATCCCCACCTGCCTTTAACATTTCTATCTTTATCCCACCAATCCCAGCTGCTTTACCTCCTTTCATTCTACTCACTGCCTCATGAACTTCCCCTACACTCACAACTGGTTCTTCCTCACTCCTATAAGATGTTATTCCTCCTTGCCCAATACACAAAATCACAGCTTCCCTATCTTCATCAACATTTAATAATTCCTCAAAATATTACCGCCATCTTCCCGATACCTCTAACTCTCCATTTAATAACTCTCTTCTCCTATTTTTAACTGACAAATCTATTCTTTCTCTAGGCTTTCTCAACTTATTAATCTCTAAAACTTTCTTATTTTCAACAAAATTTGTTGATAACATCTCACCCACCCTCTCATCTGCTCTTTTTACATTGCTTCACCACTTTCTTAACCTCTCTTTTTCTCTCCATATACTCCTCCCTCCTTACATCACTTCTACTTTGTAAAAACCTCTCATATGCTAACTTTCTCTCTTACTACTCTCTTTACATCATCATTCCACGAATCGCTCTTCTTCCCTCCCGCACCCACTTTCCTATAACCACAAACTTCTGCTGAACACACTAACACTACATTTTTAAATCTACCCCATACCTCTTCTACCCCACTGCCTATACTCTCACTAGCCCATCTGTCCTCCAACAGTTGTTTATATCTTACCCTAACTGCCGCCTCCTTTAGTTTATAAATCTTCACTTCTCTCTTACTAGCTGTTTCCATTCTCCTTGTATCCCATCTACCTTTTACTCTCACTGCAGCTACAACTAAAAAGTGATCTGATATATCTGTGGCCCCTCTATAAACATGTACATCCTGAAGTCTACCCAACAGTCTTATCTACCAATATGTAGTCCAACAAACTACTATCATTTCGCCTACATCATATCTTGTATACTTATTTATCCTCTTTTTCTTAAAAACGTGTTACCTATAACCAAACCCCTTTCTATACAAAGTTCAATCAAATACCTCCCCATTAGCATTTACACCTGGTACCCCAAACTTACCTACCACACCCTCTCTAAATGCTTCTCCTACTTTAGCATTTAGGTCCCCTACCACGATTACTCTCACTTGGCTCAAAAGTTCCTACACACTCGCTTAACATCTCCCAAAATCTCTCTCTCTCTCTCTCTCTCTACACTCCTCTCTTCTCCAGGTGCATACGCACTTATTATGACCCACTTTTCACATCCGACCCTTATTTTAATCCACATAATCCTTGAATTTATACATTTATGCTCCCTCTTCTCTCTCCATAACTGATCCTTCAACATTAATTGGTATCCCTTCCTTAGCTCTAACTCTCTCAGATACTCCTGACTTAATCCCATTTATTTTTCCCCACTGAAACTCGCCTACCCCCTTCAGCTTTGTTTCGCTTAGGGCTAGGACATCCAACTTCTTTTAAATCTCTGCACCAAATTCACCTTAAACCAGCAAATAGTAGAGCCTGCAAGATTAGAGAATACGCTGGACCTCATATTCACCAACAATGATGATCTGATACGAAATATCATCATATTAAAAACAATATACTCAGATCACAACATAATAGAGGTCCAGACATGTATGCGGGGAGCCCCAGATCGACAAAATGTGATCAGTTGTGAGAGAGCCTTCTCCAAATTTAACTTCAATAACAAAAACATAAGGTGGGACCAAGTAAACCAAGTCCTAAATGATATAAACTGGGAAGATAGCCTAAGCATCAAGGATCCTAACCTATGTATAGAACAAATTAACTCTGTGGCACTTGAGGTATGCTCAAGGAAAATTCCCTTAAGGAAAAGGAGAAGATGTAAACTAGAAAGAGAGGGGCGCTCCCTATACAGGTGAAGGCAAAGAATAACGGAGCAGCTACAAGAGGCCAATATATCTGAAATACGTAGGGAGGCACTGGTCAGAGAAATAGCAAACATCGAATTAAAACTAAAGGAATCTTACAGGAATCAAGAAATGCGGGAAGAACTAAAAGCCATAAATAAAATTGAAAGAAACCCAAAGTATTTCTTTTCTTATGCCAAATCAAAGTCGAGAACAACATCCAGTATTGGGCCCCTACTTAAACGAGATGGGTCCTACACAGATGACAGCAAGGAAATGAGCGAGTTACTAAAGTCCCAGTATGACTCAGTTTTTAGCGAGCCGCTAACCAGACTGAAAGTCGATGACCTAAATGAATTTTTTATGCGAGTGCCACAGAACTTGGCAGACGCAAGCCTATCTGACATTACCCTGATGCCAAATGACTTCGAAAAGGCAATAAATGACATGCCCATGCACTCCGCTCTGCTTCAGGCCCAGACTAATGGAACGTGTGTTCATCACGAACTGCAAGAAGCCCCTATCACGTGCTTTTAACATCCTATGGAGAGGGAGCATGGACACTGTGGTCGTCCCGCAGTTACTAAAAACAACAGACAATGCCCCACTCCACAAAGGGGGCAGTAAAGCAATAGCAAAGAACTACAGACCAATAGCGCTAATGTCCCATGTCATAAAAATCTTTGAAATGGTTCTAAGAAGCAAGAGTTCCACTCATCTAGATACCCATCAATTACACAACCCAGGGCAACATGGGTTTAGAGCAGGTTGCTCCTGTCTGTCCCAACTACTGGATCACTACGACAAGGTCCTGGATACTCTAGAAGACAAACAGAATGCAGATGTTATATACACAGACTTTGCAAAAGCCTTTGACAAGTGTGACCATGGTGTAATAGCACACAAAATGCGTGATAAAGGAATAACAGGAAAAGTTGGTAGATGGATCTATAATTTCCTAACAAGTACAACACAGTAGTAGTCAACAGAGTAAAGTCTGAGGCGGCTACAGTGAAAAGCTCTGTTCCACAAGGCACAGTACTCGCTCCCATCCTGTTCCTCATCCTCATATCGGAGAGACAGTTATATAAGCCACAGTGCAGTGTCTTCCTTTGCAGATGACACCCGAATCTGCATGACAGTGTCCACCGTTGAAAAGACTGCAAAACTCCAAGCAGACATCAACCAAATCTTTAAATGGGCTGCAGAAAACAATATGAAGTTCAATGATGAGAAATTTCAATTACTCAGATATGGAAAACATGAGGAAATTAAAATCTCATCGAAGTACAAAAATTCCAACCACACAATCGAGCGAAAAACTAACGTCAAAGACCTGAGAGTGATCATGTCAGAGGATCTCACCTTCAAGGACCATAACACCGTAGCAATCGCATTTGCTAGAAAAATGACAGGATGCATAATGAGAACCTTCAAAACCAGGGATGCCAAGCCCATGTTGACACTTTCCAGGTAGCTTGTTCTATCTAGGCTGGAATATTACTGCACACTAACAGCACCTTTCAAGGCAGGTGAAATTGCTGACCTAGAAAATGTGCAGAGAACCTTCACGGCATGCATAACTGCAATAAACCACCTCAATTACTGGGAACGCTTGAAGTTCTAAACCTGTACTCCCTAGAACGCAGGCGGGAGAGATACATTATTATATACACATGGAAAATTCTCGAGGAATTAGTACCAAACTTGCACACGAGTGTCACTCCCTACGAAAGCAAGACTCGAGAGGCGATGTCACAGCCCCCCAATGAAAAGCAGGGGTGCCACTAGCACGTTGAAAGAGAACACAATAAGTGTCAGGGGTACAAGACTGTTCAACTGCCTCCCAGCATACATCAGGGGGATTACCAACAAACCCCTGGCTGTCTTCAAGCAGGCCCTGGACAGGCAATTAAAGTCGGTACCTGACCAGCCAGGCTGTAGTTCGTACGTTGGACTGCGTGTGGCCAGCAGTAACAGCCTGGTTGATCAGGCTCTGATCCAACATGAGGCCTGGTCACAGGGGCGTTGACCCCTGGAACTCTCTCCACGTATACTCCAGGCTGGTTTGTGTGGGGAAGTACCCTGGCTGGTTTGTGTGGGGAAGTACCCTGGCTGGTTTGTGTGGGGAAGTACCCTGGCTGGTTTGTGTGGGGAAGTACCCTGGCTGGTTTGTGTGGGGAAGTACCCTGGCTGGTTTGTGTGGGGAAGTACCCTGGCTGGTTTGTGTGGGGAAGTACCCTGGCTGGTTTGTGTGGGGAAGTACCCTGGCTGGTTTGTGTGGGGAAGTACCCTGGCTGGTTTGTGTGGGGAAGTACCCTGGCTGGTTTGTGTGGGGAAGTACCCTGGCTGGTTTGTGTGGGGAAGTACCCTGGCTGGTTTGTGTGGGGAAGTACCCTGGCTGGTTTGTGTGGGAAGTACCCTGGCTGGTTTGTGTGGGGAAGTACCCTGGCTGGTTTGTGTGGGAAGTACCCTGGCTGGTTTGTGTGGGGAAGTACCCTGGCTGGTTTGTGTGGGAAGTACCCTGGCTGGTTTGTGTGGGAAGTACCCTGGCTGGTTTGTGTGGGGAAGTACCCTGGCTGGTTTGTGATGGGGAAGTACCCTGGCTGGTTTGTGTGGGGAAGTACCCTGGCTGGTTTGTGTGGGGAAGTACCCTGGCTGGTTTGTGTGGGAAGTACCCTGGCTGGTTTGTGTGGGGAAGTACCCTGGCTGGTTTGTGTGGGGAAGTACCCTGGCTGGTTTGTGTGGGGAAGTACCCTGGCTGGTTTGTGTGGGGAAGTACCCTGGCTGGTGTGATCTTTCTTGAATTCTATTGTGTTTCTCACCTTTTTTAGCAAAGAGCTGGCACTAGGACTTTCTTTGGGCCCATGGTGCCTTATTTAGCAGTTGCAAGCACTAAAACGAATGAAATATTAAGAAACATATTGTATGAACGCGTGAGGTGATCGTCACTCGCTGGTAAACAATGGCACACTTGACTGAATATTGTTTGTGTGCCCGTGGTAGCTGGGAGGCCACTCGGACGCGTTTTATATGACCGCCGATTTTTAAGCCGTAGGACGAAAATCAAGCCAATATTTTGGCGAAAAAAGTTGCCGATTTTCAAGGGTCCACTGTACATAACTTATAAACAAGAAATATTTACACTTACCTTGGAGGAGATGGTGGCAGAAGGCAGTGCTGGTCCCAGTGCCCCTATATTCCCCAAACAACAATGGAGGAGTTAAGTTTCGTGTCATTTTTCTATCGCTTAATCGCTTAACTTACTTGCTACACTGTTAATGCTACACTATCGCTGGCTGGCGCTATAGCCTTTATTGACTCCATTTTGGTACTTCGCTACGATTTCTTTCTTTAATTCTATGGTGTTCCTCACTTTATCAACCAAAGGACTGGCACTAAGAGCTTTCTTTGGGCCCATGGTGGCTTATTTAGCAGCCCCACACAATAATCAAGGGCCAAAAACAATGGATTGTTAAGAAATGTTTTGTATGAACTCGCAGGATAATGTTCACTCAACCAAAAACAATGCTACACTGCCTGAGAATGTGGGTGGGAGGCAGGCTTGCGGGCTTTGTATGCGCGCTGGGCACTGGACAGGTTTCGTACCATCGACGAAAACGGAACCAATCGGCTAAAACGAAGCCAAAATTTCCACGAAAAAAGTCGGCTAAAACTGTAATCGGCGACAACAGAGATACATGAAAACGGAGAGTCCACTGTATGAGTAGGGGGGTTGAAGAGGGTTGGGATAGTTTTAAAAATGCAGTATTAGAATGTGGGGCAGAAGTTTGTGGCTTTAGGAGGATGGGCGCAACACTTCTGTTTTTACAAAACAGAAGTGTTGTAAGAAGAGCAGAGTACAGTGGACCCCTGGTGTTTGTGATGCTCCAAACTCAAACAATTATATAAGTGTATTTTTGTAAGTGCTTTTGTAAGGTCTAAAAGGACTAGTCTAATTTACATTATTCCTTATGAGAACAAATTCGTTTGGTAACGGCACTTGAACAGCATTCTGGAACGAATAAATCACGAACACCGGGGGTCCACTGTATATGGAGTGCAAAAGGGGAGCAGATGAAAGAGTGGGAGAGGCACTGTCAGGAAATTTTGCTGAAAATAAGAAAGTTTTGGAGTGAGATAAACAAATTAAGAAAGCCTAGGAAACAAATGGATTTGTCAGTTAAAAACAGAGTAGGAGAGTTAGTAGATGGGGAGCTGGAGGTATTGGGTAGATGGCTGGAATATTTCGAGGAACTTTTAAATGTCGATGAAGAAAGGGAGGAGGTAATTTCATACACTGGTCAGGGAGGTATAACATCTTTTAGGAGTGAGAAAGAGCAGGATTTGAGTGTGGGGAGGTGCGTGAGGCATTACTTAGAATGAAATGGGGTAAAGCAGCAGAAACTGACGGGATCATGACAGAAATGTTAGAAGCAGGAAGAAATATTGTGTTGGAGTGGTTGGTATTTTTGTTTAATAACTGTATGAAAGAGGGGAAAGTACCTAAGGATTGACAGAGTGCGTGTATAGTCCCTTTATATAAAGGGAAGGGTGAAAAAAGATTGTAAAAATTATAGGGGAATAAGTTTACCGAGTATACCAGGTAAGGTGTAGGGTAGGATTATTATTGAAAGAATTAGAGGTAAGACAGTAGGATCACAGATGAGCAAGGAGGTTTTAAGAGTGGGTAGGGGATGTGTAGATCAAGTGTTTACATTGAAGCATATATGTGAACAGTATTTACATAAAAGGTGGGGAAGTTTTCATTGCATTTATGGATTTAGAAAAAGCAAATGATAGTGGATAGGGGACCAATGTGGCAGATGTTGCAAGTGTATGGAATAGGTAGTAAGTTACTGAAGGCTGTAAAGAGTTTTTATGAGGATAGTGAGGCTCAGGTTAGGGTGTGTAAAAGAGGGAGATTACTTCCCAGTAAAACTAGGTCTTAGACAGGTATGTGTGATGTCACCATGGTTGTTTAATATATTTATAGATGGGGTTGTAAAAGAAGTAAATGCTAGGGTGTTGGGGAGAGGAGTGGGATTAAATTATGGGGAATCAAGTACAAAATAGGAGTTGATACAGTTACTGTTTGCTGATGATACTGTGCTTATGGGAGATTCTAAAGAAAAGTTGCAAAGGTTAGTGGACGAGTTTGGTAAAGTGATGAGGGTATCAAATGATTTAGATAAAGAAAAATTGGATATCACACTGGAGAGGGAGTATGGAAGAAGTGAATGTTTTTAGATATTTGGGAGTTGACTTGTCAGCAGATGGGTTTATGAAGGATGAGGTTAACCATAGAATTGATGGAAAAAAGGTGAGTGGTGCGTTGAGGTATCTGTGGAGACAAAAAACGTTATCTATGGCGGCAAAGAAGGGAATGTATGAAAGTTTAGTGGTACAAACACTCTTATATGGGTAAGAAGCTTGGGTTGTAAATGCTGCAGCGAGGAGGCGGCTGGAGGCAGTGGCGATGTCCTGTCTAAGGGCAATGTGTGGTGTAAATATTATGCAGAGAATTCGGAGTGTGGAAATTAGGAGGAGGTGTGGAGTTACTAAAAGTATTAGTCAGAGGGCTGAAGAGGGATTGTTGAGGTGGTTTGGTCATTTAGAGAGAATGGATCAAAGTAGAATGACTTGGAGAGCGTATAAATCTGTAGGGGAAGGAAGGAGTGGTAAGGGTTGTCCTCAAAAAGGTTGGAGGGAGGGGGTAAAGGAGGTTTTGTGGGCAAGGGGATTGGACTTTCAACAAGCGTGTGCGAGCGTGTTAGAAAGGAGTGAATGGAGACGAATGGTTTTGGGACCTGACGAGCTGTTGGAGTGCGAGCAGGGTGAAGGGACTGAGGGAAACTGGTTATTATAGATTTAGCCGGACTTGAGTCCTGGAAATGGGAAGTACAAAGCCTGCACTTTAAAGGAGGGGTCTGGGATATTGACAGTTTAGAGGGACTATTCTAAACTCGTATCTGAGGGCCTCTACAAAGACAGTGATTATGTATGAGTGAGGTGCAAGTGTTTAATAATGATGAAAGTATTTTATTTCTTTTTGGGTCACCCTGCCTTGGTGGGAGACGGCCGACTTGTTGAAAAAAAATATATATACAGTGGACCCCCAGATTACGTTAAATTCGGAATAAGTTACCTTTTTCCGTAAAAATATTGGTTCGGTATAAGTTGATCCGCTCAGAATAAGTCATGCGTCCTGGACGCGTACGCATGCCCTGGGATGGCACAACACTCCATCCAGAGTCAGTGTGCCATTGTTTACCAGCGAGTGAGCGCCACCCCCGCATTCATACCATACATTGTCATTATTCCATTGTTTTTAGTGCTTGCAATTGCTAAATAAGCCACCATGGGTCCAAAGAAAGCTCCTAGTGCCAGCCCTGTGGTAAAGAGGCTGAGAAATACGGTAGATCTGAAGAAGGAGATAATAGCAAAATGTTTAAGTGGAGTGCGTGTGGCTGAGCTGGCCAGGCTGTATGGCAAATCCTATTCAACCATTGGTACCATTGTGGCCAAAGAAAATAAAATCAAGGAAGCTGTTGTTGCGAAAGTTGCAAATATGATAAAAAAAAAAAACAGATCGCAAATACAGGACCTCCGAGTAACGAGCATAATTCATTCCAGAAGCCTGCTCAAGTGCCATTACCGAACGAATTTACTCCCTTAAGGAATAATGTCAAGTAGGTTAGTTATTTCAGACCCCCAAAAATACACTTACAAAAGCACTTACAATATTATACTTATATAATTGTACGATTTCCGGGGTGCTCGTTACTCGGGGGTTCACTGTACTGGAAAATGTGGAAACTTTGTTGTTGGTGAAGATCAACGAGAAAGAATTAGCAGGAGATACAGGTATCCCTCAACATTAGCAAGGGTTAGGGGATCAAGAGCCTCGTGAATGTTGAAAAATCGCGAATGTTTGGTGCCCCAATATATTGTAGGGAAATATAATACAATACTGCTTCCTTAACCTATTGAACCATGAACAATCATAAAACACATTTAAACATCGTAAAATAATGTACTATATACAGTGGTACCTCGACTTACGATATTAATCCGTCAGAGAGGGCATATCTTAAGCCAAAACAATCGTTACCCGAATCAATTTTCCCCATAAGAAATAATGGAAATAAATTTAATCCGTCCAAGATTTCCAAAAGTAGTTAAATAAAATATTTTTTAGAACTTTTTGACATTAAATAATACACAATTTAATGAAGAATAACTAAATACACATGTAAATATTGTACAATAACATGTCACTTACATTTATTGAAGAGTTGTTGATGTGTGGAGGACGGGAGGAGGGAAAAAAGTGGAGTAGTATGCTAGTGTTTGGAAGGGGAATCCCCTTCCATTAACACTGCAGGTACCAAGTTCTTTTCTGGGGTTACTTCCCTTTTTCTTTGAATGCCACTAGGACCAGCTTGAGTCACTGGACCTCTTTCTAACAATAAATCTGTCCAGGGAGCTCTGTGTCTGGCGATTCTTTAACACATCCCTGAAATGACACCACTGTGTCATTGTACAGGTTGCCAGCACGGCCTGCAACAGCATGGTTAGGGTGATATTCATCCATAAAGCCTTGCACCCTGCTCCACATTCCACAAATCTCCTTAATCACTTTAGAAGGCACCTTCTTCCATCTCTGTTCTGTAGCGATGGTAGAAAAGGCTTTACCATACAGCCTGGCCAGCTCACTGATACGCACTCCACTTTCATATTTTTCTATTATCTCCTTCTTCAGTTATATCGTACATGTATTTCTGTTCCTCTTTGCCACAGGCTTACCACTAGGAGCTTTCCTTGGACCCATGGTAGCTTATTTAGCAGTTGCAAGCACTAAAAACAGTGGAATAATGACAATATACTGGTATGAATGCGTGGGTGTGGGTGGGTGGTAGCTCTCGCTTGTAAACAATAGCACACTGACGCTCCCTGGAGTGCGCACTCAGCTGGGCGCCACGCGGACACGTCCGGTACGAATGTCGTTACCCGAAGCAAACATCGTAACCCGCAATCATTTTTTTACGTTATAAATATCGTTACCCGAAACTATCGTGAGCTGACAGCATTGTAACACGAGGTATGACTGTACCTGTTATTTTGACATGAGCTGGCTGTGGAGGGAGGCCTCTAATAGTATAATTATACAAGTATTTTATAGTGTTGTGAAGTGTCATGGGGAATCAAGTTACTGACACTGCTTCTTCTCCCTCTGCTGTAGCTCCTCCCACTTTGTAATGATGCCAAATGTTGAATTAAATATGTACATATACATTAGAAAAAAAAATGAAACTCCAACTTCATAACTTTATTTTAATTTGCATAACTCATATTACAGAAAACAATAAAAATGTAAAATACACATACAACGAGTTAAGCTTACAGAAAAATGCATTAAATTCACCATCTAACATTGTTACGAAGTGGGAGGAGCTATTGTAGGGAGGAGAGGCTAGCAGTAAGTCAGTGTCTGGCGAGTTGTCATAGGTGTTGGATGTTAGCCTTAGCGCTAATAAAATGTGTAATTACACTAATATTAGTAATAAAGGTTATCTATCTATTACATTTATTCCAAATTACTATCAGAAACATGATAAATACCCTAGAACTGTAATAAAGATGCTGAAATGAATAATATATACCATATTATATGAGGGGTAAGAGAGCATTCAGACTGCCACCATATGAGATGTTTACATCAGGGTAAACATGCCTAAATCACTCTTGTCATAAGAACAAATGCAAAAATAGCATTTATTGTTTTTAGAATAATAATAATTTATAATAATTGATCTGGAGCACTTTAAATGTTATCAGTATTTGGTAGCTGACATTTAGAGCACTCCACAGCAATTATTATTAATTATTATTATTTCCCTACAATATAGTATTGTAAGGAAATAATAAATAATAATAATAATAATAAATAATAATAATAATAATAAAATAATAATAATTGCTGTGGAGTGCTCTAAATGTCAGCTACCAAATACTGATGACATTTAAAATGTTCCAGATCAATTATAAATTATTATTCTAAAAAATAATAAATGCTATTTTTGCATTTGTTCTTATAACAAGAGTGATTTAGGCATGTTTACCCTGATGTAAACATCTTATGGTGGCTGTCTGCCTGCTCTCTTACCACTCATAATATGGCATTTATTATTCATTTCAGCATCTTTATTACAGTTCTAGGGTATTTATCATGTTTCTGATATCAATTTGGAATAAATGTAATATAGATAGATAACCTTTATTTAGTACGTACATTCATTACTTACTGCTTCCTTAACCTATTGAACCATGAACAATCATAAAACGCATGAAAACATAGTAAAATATTGTACTATATAGTACTACATACATGTTATACTGTAGTTTAATAAATAATGAACGAAGAAAACACTCAGTGAGTGGTGGGCGGGCTGGCTGCCGGGTCGGAGGGAAGGTAGTAGGGACGCTCGGGTGGCGGGAAACTTAAATATGATTTGGTGGGTGGGAATTTGGCGGCCGGGAATTCGCGAATGTGTGAAGCCCGTGAAAGTGGAAAACGTGAATGTTGAGGGATACCTGTAGTGTTACGCAGGCGGCAATATCTGAAAAAGCAAGGCAGTTGCATGATGATCTCGTCAAGAAAATGCCTGCAACGAGTGCTGAAGTGAGCAAATTTAAAGCCAGCAAAGGCTGGTTTGACAGATTTAAGAAGCGTAGTGGCATACATAGTGTAATAAGACATGGTGAAGCAGCCAGTTCAGACAAAAGTGCGGCTGAAAAATATGTGCAGAAATTTAAAAGCTATGTACAGGCTGAAGGATTTAAACCTGAACAAGTGTTTAATTGTGACAAAACAGGCCTGTTTTGGAAGAAAATGCCAAACAGGACCTACATTACACAGGAGGAAAAGGCACTGCCAGGACACAAGCCTATGAAAGACAGGCTAACTCTTATGTTGTGTAGTGAAATCCTAAAAGAACAGTATGAGTCAGTGTTCAGCAACCCACTAAATGACAGCAAGGTAGAAAATGCAGAAATATTTTTCACTCCAGCAGAAGGCTGCGCAGACCACCTAACCGACATTAGTACAAATCCCATAGATTTCGAAAAAGAAATGGCCAACATGCCCACTCACTCAGCACCTGGACCAGATTCATGGAATGCTTTATTTATAAAGCAGTGCAAAGTACCATTAGCAAGAGCCCTTAGTATTCTGTGGAGAAAGAGCTTAGATCTAGGTGAAATTCCAGAGGCCTTAAAGAGTGCAGACATAGCTCCTTTGCATAAGGGAGGTAGTAGAGCACTAGCTAAAAATTACAGACCAGTAGCCCTCACTTCTCACATCATAAAAATCTTTGAAAGAGTGATGAGACGGCAGATTACAAAGTTCATGGACCAGCACAACCAACATAACCTGAACCAGCATGGCTTTAGAGCGGGTCGATCATGCCTGTCACAGCTGCTGAACCATTATGACAGAATTACGGAGGCATTGGAGGACGACCAAAACGCAGATGTGATTTACACAGATTTCGCAAAGGCGTTTGACAAATGCGATCATGGAGTGATAGCGCACAAAATGAGGGCCATAGGCATTACGGGAAGGTAGGCAGATGGATTTTGAGTTCCTAACACACAGAACACAAAAAGTAGTAGTGAACAGGGCAAGATCCAGCATCAGCGAGGTCAAAAGCTCAGTGCCCCAAGGCACTGTCCTGGCGCCTCTGCTGTTTCTCATCCTCATAGCAGACATAGATAAAAACACCCAGCACACTTTTGTATCATCATTTGCAGATGACACTAAAATAAGCATGAAAGTCACTATGGTAGAGGACACTGAAAAATTACAGGAGGACATAAGCAGGGTCTTCCAATGGGCAGTGGAGAACAACATGACGTTCAATGGTGATAAGTTTCAGCTGCTTAGGTATGGAAAAAATGAACTCAAAAGGAACACTATATACAAAACGCAAGAGGGTCACCACATAGAACGAAAGGAACACGTAAAGGACTTGGGAATAATTATGTCTGCTGATCTGTCGTTTAAAGACCATAACAAGACAAAGATCACAACAACCAGGAAGATGACGGGGTGGGTATTGAGAACTTTCAAAACAAGGGAAATAATGCCGATGGCGACACTATTCAAATCGCTAGTGCTCCCCCACTTAGAATACTGCTCAGTGCTGACGGCCCCGTTCAGGGCAGGAGAAATAGCAGAGCTGGAACAAATCCAGAGATCGTTTACGGCTCACATTGTGCCATTGAAACATCTAAATTATTGGGAACGCCTTCAAGTCTTGAACATGTACTCATTGGAGCGGAGGAGAGAGAGATACATGATAATATATACATGGAAAGTACTGGAGGGCCTGGTCCCAAATCTGCACACTGCCATAACAACATACTGGAGTGAGAGATATGGGAGAAAGTGTAAAATAAACCCAGTGAGGAGCAGGGGTGCGGTGGGGACAATACGGGAGCACTGTATTAACATCCGGGGTCCCAGACTATTCAACATCTTACCAGAAGATATCCGAAACACGGCTGGAACCAGTGTAGAAGCCTTCAAGAGGAAACTGGACAAATATCTTCACCAGGTGCCAGATCAACCAGGCTGTGATGGATATGTGGGGCAGCGAGCCTCCAGCAGCAACAGCCTGGTTGACCAGGCAAGCACCAGACGAGCCTGGCCCATGGCCGGGCTCAGAGAGTAGATACTCTCGAAACTCTTCAAAGGTATATCAAAGGTAAAGGTAGTAATGCTAGTGGTGTTTATAAAGTGAAGTCGTTACTGGTGTATCACTGAAAATCCCAGTGTGTTTAAGAAATGCAGTGTCGCTAAGGCTAATTTGTGTGTGATGTGGAAGACTAACAGTAAGGCATGGGTCATTTCGGAAATTTTCCTTGATTTGTTCCATGAAGTGTTTGGCTCCAGTGTGAAGAAATATCTCGTGGAAAATAAATTGGTCCTCAAGTGCCTCCTGGTAATGGACAATGCTCCTGGTCATCCTCGAGACTTGGAAGAGCAAATTGTGGAGGACTAAGTTCATCACAGTGAAGTTCTTGCCCCCTAATACCACTCCTCTCCTCCAGCCCATGGACCAGCAGGTCATTTCCAACTTTAGTAAACTACACCAAAGCAATGTTTCAAAGGTACTTTGATGTGACCTCAGACACTAAATTGACCCTAAAAGAGTTTTGGAAAGATCACTTCACTATCCTCCATTGCATAAACCTTATAGGTAAGGCTTGGGAGGGAGTGACTTGCAAGATTTTGAACTCTGATTGGAGAAAATTGTGGCCAGACTGTCCCAGAGACAGATTTTGAAGGTATTGGGGCTGAGCCTCAAGACCCTGAGCCTGTTGTGGAAGCAATTGTGGCACTGGGGAAGTCCATGGGCTTGGATGTTAGTAGCAAGGATGTGGAAGAGTTGGTGGAGGACGACAATGAAGAGATAACCACTGCAGATCTGCAAGAGCTTCATCTGCAACAGCAACAGACCACAGTTCAGGAAAATGGTCCAGAGGAGACCAAGAAAACGAGAATACATCAATAAATACCATACGAAAATAGACTGCAAAGTCGCTGTTTTAAACGAAAAAAACTCAGTTTTTTTTTTTCTCATTATGCAGTGGTGCAGGATTTTTTTATACTGCGCACACTGACCACATAGACCCATTCTTTCATATGTAGGCCAACCAGCCATTTCCTGTTTAATTTGAAGCCGCTACAATTTACGCGTACTAGTACGGCACCAACCCCTGCTCGTAAAACGTACTAGTACGGCACCGACCCCGAAAGGGTTAAGAACAAGTTTCAGATCGGAGGTCTGAACCCTGAAAGGGTTAAAATAAGATTCAAAGTGGGCAAAATCACCAATGAGTAAATTACAACCAGACCAACTCTGTGCCTATGCAATTCAATAAGTTTTCTATCAAATTTCATATTTGAAAAATTACACTATCATTTCATTTTTTTTTTAAATTCCAGACACTATCAGCACTTGATTTTGGGGGCTTCTGACAGTGAAGGAGTTCAGGGCCAATTACTATTCCAGTTACAAATTTTTCAGTGCCTCCAAACTCAGGCATGCTGATCAGGCAGACGTACTGTATATCAAAGATTTATGTAAACAGGCTTAGATGGAGTAAAAACAGGATTAAACAAACATACAAAAATCAGACCTTATCACAATTGGAAAAATATAGTTAACTGACATGATTACATACTAAATTTTCCCCTGAGAGAAAAAAAAAACTGTTGGATTTACTAAGCACTGACTTGTATGATAGAATGTTAAATACAATCATATGCACTGACACAAGCCAAAGCTATAACACTGATTATACAAACTACATATGATAGCCTAAGACAAGACCATCCAGCTAAGTGCATCAGTGTTGGATTTTTTTTTTTTATCAAGTTCAGTAGAACCTATATCGGTACACTGAACAAAAACTGCAAAGTAAAATCTGACTAGCTTTTTTAAATTAATTTAAAAAATACACATTTCTTTGAAAAATGTACTAAACAAATCTACACCACCTTCACAAAAATACTACTATAATGTATACCAAATTTCAATAAATCTGGTTAAGTGAATTTGTAAAAAAAAAAATTAAAATCAGTTTCCTTACCTTCAAGCAGCAGCGGTGATCCAGGCATTACCTTCGAGATGAATGTAAGCTTTCTTTTATGACATACTGGAGACTTAGTCTTACTCCTAGACATTTGTGCTATAAATGCATGAAATTCATATGCAAGTCATGAGATATTCAACTGAGAACATTTAACTCATAATAGTATATAGTTCAAGATGCCATGAACTATGCATGGCATTCATAAATAGACCAAGACAATGGACTCAAAATTTGCAGAGATTAGAGACTTAAAATTGCAGTTACTTGTGAAATTGGGACCTATGCTGTGGAAAAAATAGGTTTGTGGTCTTGACACCTTATTTAAAAAAAATAAATAAAAGTTTTATCTTTAATTCTGATATACTATCACTACCACCACCATCTACCACCACTACCTAAAAACATCAACCACCATTTCAAAGGTTCTAGGGGACATCAGATGAATCAGTTGTGCATATTCCCTCCATAAGAACTAGGAAGCAGGGCTCAGTATGGTACGAGCTGTGATGACCATTAAAACCACCACCACTACCAAGATCATCACTTCGCTACATAACTTTCTCGTATGACAAGCTAAAAAGTGACAAGAATTTTATTCTACTTTAAATTCATTCTTGCTCCTGCTTGTTGCTACAGAAATGTGTAGAGATGATTGATGTAAGCCTTCTGGACCACAAATCTTCCTGGGAAATTTCCTTTAGCCCAGTGATTAGCCTACCAGCCTGCCCCTCCCTCCATCTCTCTCACTCATCCCTACATCTCTCTCTCTCTCTCATCCTTACATCTCTCTCTCTCTCACTCATCCCTACATCTCTCTCTCTCTCACTCATCCCTACATCTCTCTCTCTCTCTCTCACTCATCCCTACATCTCTCTCTCTCTCTCTCACTCATCCCTACATCTCTCTCTCTCTCTCTCACTCATCCCTACATCTTCTCTCTCTCTCACTCATCCCTACATCTCTCTCTCTCTCTCACTCATCCCTACATCTTTTCTCTCTCTCCTCACTCATCCTACATCTATCTCTCTCTCTCTCACTCATCCCTACATCTATCTCTCTCTCTCACTCATCCCTACATCTCTCTCTCTCTCACTCATCCCTACATCTCTCTCTCTCTCACTCATCCCTACATCTCTCTCTCTCTCACTCATCCCTACATCTCTCTCTCTCTCACTCATCATCCCTACTCTCTCTCTCTCACTCATCCCTACATCTTCTCTCTCTCACTCATCCCTACATCTATCTCTCTCTCTCTCACTCATCCCTACATCTATCTCTCTCTCTCTCTCACTCATCCCTACATCTATCTCTCTCTCTCACTCATCCCTACATCTATCTCTCTCTCTCCTCATCCCTACATCTATCTCTCTCTCCTCACTCATCCTACATCTATCTCTCTCTCTCTCACTCATCTCCTAATCTTCTCTCTCTCTCTCACTCATCCCTACATCTATCTCTCTTCTCTCTCTCACTCATCCCTACATCTATCTCTCTCTCTCTCTCACTCATCCCTACATCTATCTCC
>WNWK01032037.1:0-22215 GCA_009830355.1 Cherax destructor
ACTGGTAGCACAGTGGTACTGGTAGCACAGTGGTACTGGTAGCACAGTGGTACTGGTAGCACAAATGGTACTGGTAGCACAGAGGGTACTGGTAGCACAAATGGTACTGGTAGCACAAATGGTACTGGTAGCACAGTGGTACTGGTAGCACAGTGGTACTGTAGCACAGTGGTACTGGTAGCACAGTGGTACTGGTAGCACAGTGGTACTGGTAGCACAGTGGTACTGGTAGCACAGTGGTACTGGTAGCACAGAGTGGTACTGGTAGCACAGTGGTACTGGTAGCACAGTGGTACTGGTAGCACAGTGGTACTGGTAGCACAGTGGTACTGGTAGCACAGTGGTACTGGTAGCACAGTGGTACTGGTAGCACAGTGGTACTGGTAGCACAGTGGTACTGGTAGCACAGAGTGGTACTGGTAGCACAGTGCTGGTACTGGAGCACAGTGGTACTGTAGCACTGGTACTGGTAGCACAATGGTACTGATAGCACAGTGGTACTGGTAGCACAGTGGTACTGGTAGCACGGTGGTACTGGTAGCACAGTGGTACTGGTAGCACGGTGGTACTGGTAGCACAGTGGTACTGGTAGCACAGTGGTACTGGTAGCACAGTGGTACTGGTAGCACGGTGGTACTGGTAGCACAGTGGTACTGGTAGCACAGTGGTACTGGTAGCACAGTGGTACTGGTAGCACAGTGGTACTGGTAGCACGGGACTGGCAGTGGTAAGCACAGTGGTACTGGTAGCACGGTGGTACTGGTAGCACAGTGGTACTGGTAGCACAGTGGTACTGGTAGCACAGTGGTACTGGTAGCACAGAGTGGCTTACTTCTCTCAGCTGGGTTAAGCCCTCAACACTGGCTAGGCTGGGATGGCTTGAATGTTTGTAACTATACACACAGCAGTAATGAAGCAGGCTGGGTGACTGGCTTAGGTAGGCTGAGTGGCTTAGGCTCTTCCCTATAGATCGGCTTAAGTGGTTTGGCATAATTTACAAAACCCGGATCAACTCCTCGTAGGTTAACAAATAAGACACGAAGCAACGTGTGTGTGTCAGTGTGTGTGTGTGTGTGTATGTGTGTGTATGTGTGTGTGTCAGTGTGTGTGTGTGTGTATCTGTGTGTGTGTGTGTGTATGTATGTGTGTGTATGTGTGTGTGTCAGTGTGTGTGTGTGTGTGTATCTGTGTGTGTGTGTATGTATGTGTGTGTATGTGTGTGTCTGTGTGTGTGTATGTGTACTCACCTAGTTGTGGTTGCAGGGGTCGAGTCATAGCTCCTGGCCCCGCCTCTTCACTGGCCGCTACTGGGTCTCTCTAACTTCGCCATGAGCCTTATCATACCTCTTCTTAAAGCTATGAATGGATCCTGCCTCCACTACATCGCTTCCCAAGCTATTCCACTTCCCGACCACTCTGTGACTGAAGAAATACTTCCTAACATCCCTGTGATTCATCTGAGTCTTCAACTTCCAACTGCGTCCCCTTGTTGCTGTGTCCCATCTCTGGAACATTCTGTCTCTGTCCACCTTGTCAATTCCTCTCAGTATTTTATATGTCGTTATCATGTCCTCCCTTACTCTCCTGTCCTACAATGTCGTCAGATCGATTTCCCTTAACCTCTCCTCGTAGGACACACCCCTTAGCTCCGGGACGAGTCGTGTTGCAAACCTTTGCACTTTCTCTAGTTTCTTTATGTGCTTGGCTAGGTGTGGGTTCCAAACTGGTGCTGCGTACTCCAATATGGGCCTAACGTACACAGTGTACAGGGTCCTGAACGATTCTTTGTTAAGATGTCGGAATGCTGTTCTTAGGTTTGCTAGGCGCCCGTATGCTGCAGCTGTTATTTGGTTGATGTGCGCCTCAGGAGATGTGCCTGGTGTTATACTCACCCCCAGATCTTTTTCCTTGGGTGAGGTTTGTAGTCTCTGGCCCCCCTAGACTGTACTCCGTCTGCGGTCTTCTTTGTCCTTCCCCAATCTTCATGACTTTGCACTCGGTGGGGTTGAACTCCAGGAGCCAATTCCTGGACCAGTCCTGCAGCCTGTGTGTGTGTGTGTGTGTGTGTGTGTGTGTATGTGTGTGTTAGTTAGTTACCATTTTGTCCTAGGCACATGCCGATTTGACCCTATGCCTGTTGTATATGCGTGTGTGTATGTGTGTGTGTGTGTGTATGTATGTACTCACCTAGTTGTGGTTGCAGGGGTCGATTCACAGCTCCTGGCACCGCCTCTTCACTGGCCACTACTCGGTCACTCTACCCGCTCCTTGAGCTTTATCATACCTCTCCTTAAAGCTATGTATGGATCCTGCCTCCACTACATCACTTCCCAGACTATTCCACTTCCTGACAACTCTGTGACTGAAGAAATACTTCCTAACATCCCTGTCGTTCATCTGAGTCTTCAACTTCCAACTGTGACACCTTGTCGCTGTGTCCCACCTCTGGAACATTCTGTCTCTGTCCACCTTGTAGATTCCTCTCAGTATTTTATATGTCGTTATCATATCCCCTCTATCCCTCCTGTCTTCCAATGTCGTCAGGTCGATTTCCCGTAACCTCTCCTCGTAGGACATACCCCTTAGCTCCGGGACTAGTCTTGTTGCAAACTTCTGCACTTTTTCTAGTTTCCTTACATGCTTGGCTAGGTGAGGGTTCCAAACTGGTGCTGCATACTCCAGTATGGGCCTAACGTACACAGTGTACAGGATCCTGAATGATTCCTTATTAAGATGTCGGAATGCTGTTCTTAGGTTTGCTAGGCGCCCGTATGCTGCAGCAGTTATTTGGTTGATGTGCGCCTCAGGAGATGTGCCTGGTGTGTGTTTGTGTGACCCAACAATTAATATTTGCACCAAGATCTCATTACAGTTGTGACTGGGTGTGGATTAGTGAATTGCATATTACTTTATAATTTGTTCATGATTGTAACCATGTATAAACGTAAGTAAGTAAATTTACTTACTTACATGATTCATTACCTTTGTAACTTGTGAGTTCATTACCTTTGTAACTTGCTCAGCTATCAAAACTTTGGGGTCCAGTCCCTGGACCCATTATGTACCTCTGTAATATTTTTGACTACCGCCCACAGGATGGGTTCGGCGAATGGTTCGTCATACTGTTCAAGCAAGCTGTTCTGATTGCGTTGTTGATCAAGAAGATAGATTATTTGAGGACGTTTATTGTTTAAGTCTAAGTTGAGTCTTGTCTTACTGAGACATAACAAGAACTTTTGAGCACATACACACATTTGTACATTGCTAGATTCATCATTTGAGTATAACTCATCATAGCTACGTACCAGACGGTACTTGTGAGTCATACTGATACGTACTGTGCACTTAGCACTATAGTACTGTATGTATAATTTAACATTGCAATTAATTTATACACAAGTAATATCCAGGAGAAGTGTCGCAGCTTACTGAATTATATTAAATTCCTTTACTTTAATAATGTCCACCTAGACACCAAATTTTATTTCGTTGGTTTATTATCATTCAATTGTGATCCCAAAACACTATTAATATTTCTATCAATTAAAGGTATAACTGAACTTTATCTTATTCTGACAAACTGTTACAAAACCAGAAACAGGCTAGATGTTAGAGGGGGGTCAATAAGTCGACCTAGTATTCTCTGGAGATGTCTATACAGTATAGATATCGCATCTTGGAACACACACGCAAGAGACAAAAGCTGGAGGACCAGGCAGGTATAACAAGGAAGGACCTGCAGGTGATCAGAGGATACCAGACGGGAAGGCAACAGTGAGTCATGGTACATTATAAGGAGTCAGAGTGGGGGCCTGTGACGAGCGGGGTTCCCCAGGGGTCAGCCCTAGGACTGATCTTGGTATATGTGAATTACATGACGGAAGGAATAGACTCCGAAGTGTCCCCTGTTTGCAGGCGATGTGAAGTTAATGAGAATTCAGTCAGATGAAGATAAAGCAGGACTACAAAGGGATCCGGGCAGGCTGCAGGCCTGGTGCAGCAACTGGCGCCTGGAGTTCAACCCCACCAAATGCAATGTCATGAAGATTGGGGAAGGGCAAAGAAGACCGCAGACAGAGTACAGGCTAGGGGCCAAAGACTACAAACTGCACTCAAGGAAAAGGATCTTGAAGTGTGTATAATGCCGAGCACATCTCCTGAGGTGTACATTGTTACGCAGAAATTGGGATCCCTGTTATGCAGAAATGGGTTCCCTGAGGCCTAATGCCTATAAAACTAGGCCTTCCAGGGCTATCCCAGTTAAAACAGTAAGCGCTAAACCATTATGTATGATTCCAATGGGTTGGGGATCCGAAGGTTCACACAAAAATTCCTCGTTAATAAAATATACAATTTATTAGATTAACACTATATACACACTCCAAAAACACCTCTTCATATTTCTCTAGCCTAAACGCCCCAATAACTGTACAGGAGGAGCGGGCGCTGGAGCGTCACCTCAAAACAAAACAAGTGTACATATGGGGTCGGTGCAAGCGCCGGCCCCTTCCCTCTCCCAGAAACCATCTCCTCCTATTTCCTCAGTTCACACTCTTCCTTCCAAGCCCCGACCATGTCAGGGCCCAGTGGAGTGTACTGGTAAACCATAAAAGGACCAGTGGCTTGATTTGGTTAAACAAAAGGAGTACTACATTACAAAACTTAGCATAGATCGGCTGCGGCTGGACACCCTCTCTCACCCATGCCGCGCTCACGTGACGTCCTCAAGCGACGCTTACCCGCTAACCCAACACACGGTTGGAAAATAAATCCCTGGCAGGATTTCCTTATATTTCACAGTTTAAACTACTTTACAGTTGTTACGATCAGGGCCTCATTTATTAGCCTGTTTTGCCCCGTCGTAACAAGTTATTTAATTAAGCTTTGATTGTTTCATCGTTAGAGGAAATCATTATAGTATTAGGGTAATTTTTAGGAGATTGACCCAAGCAAGTAAAATTTGAGAAATTTAATATAAAGGAATTCATATAATTATTCAGTATATGGTATAAAGTTATCTCTATTGCAGTGTAATACATCATGATACACTTTATTCGAAAACAGTCGATATATGACTTTACTTGTCTCTGTACCATATTCATACTAAATGACACGAGCTTCATACAAACAATATTTCACATCAACGTTTCGCCATACAATAACTGAGACCAATGCCTCAATAAAGGCAGAGAAGTATAAAATATCAATTGAAACATCAAATACATTTTCTTGAGACAATAATTCCGAATACCGACCAAAGCTCTGCTAATACAAGCTATCACCGTAAGTCGTGGATGAATAGACAATTTTCAACCCATACTAAGGACTTAACAAACCCTCTTAAAGGAGGAATAACTTCCCAAGCCTACTCCAAAGAGCGTATGATTCAAAGAGCGTATGATTACTCTTGTGAAAGTCAGTGAGCCTACTCCTGGTCAGGAGTGGATGTGTAAACCTACTCCCTGTTGGGAGAGGGTGTGTGAACCTACTCCCTGTTGGGAGAGGGTGTGTGAACCTACTGCCCAACGTCAAGTTTGGGTAAAACGACGTCAGGTAGGTCACGTGACTGAGGCAGGGGAGACCGGCCAGTACCTAAACAGGTAACCGGCAGTATGACTAGTGGTCTCCCACTACATGACCAGCACAATAAAACTTTAACATTGTAAAACATAAAATTACAATGTAACATCCTACCTAAAACATAGCTAAATCAAATAATAGTATAAAGTAAGACATTTTCGTTTTAGCTAATAACGGAAATATCTCCAATATACTATTATGATAAAAATACACACAATATAAAATATTGGTCAAGGGTATACATGTAACAACAGTACCCACAAAAAGCATAGCATATTTCTAAAATTATGGTTGACATTTATCCAATGGTTATACATTATCAGGCTCTGGTCCAACAGGAGGCCTGGTCACAGACCGGGCCGCGGGGGCGTTGACCCCTGGAATTCTCTCCAGGTAGACTCCAGGTATTATTATGTTTAAGTCCTACTTCCTCAAAATTATGGCACACTTCTCCACTATCTATATATATACGTATATTCATGTCATGCAGAACCCTGCATAACACACATCAACCAAATAACTGCTGCAGCATATGCACCATTAGCGAACCTAAGAATAGCATTCCGGCATCTCAGTACGGAGTCGTTCCGGACTCTGTACACTGTGTACGTCAGGCCCATACTATAGCATGAAGCTCCAGTTTGGAACCCTTACCTGGCCAAGCACGTCAGAAAACTAGAGAACTTGACATGATGACACTGGAGGACAGGAGAGACAGGGTTGACATGATAACGACATATAAAATACTGAGAGAAATCGACAAGGTGGACAGAGACAGGATGTTCCAGAGATGGGACACAGCAACAAGGGGACACAGTTGGAAGTTAGAATCAGATGAGTCACAGGGATGATAGACAAAACTTCATCAGTCATAGAGTTGTCAGGAAATGGAATAGTCTGATGTAGTGTAGGCAGAATCCATACATAGCTTTAAGAAGAAGTATGATAAAGCTCTTGGAGCAGGTAGAGAGTGACCTAGTAGCGACCAGTGAAGAGAAGCTTATCATGAGAAGAGTGGTGGAGCACCTAGAAAAGAAAGAGCTTAGCAACGACAACCAGCACGGTTTCAAGGACGGGAAATTCTGTGTCACAAACTTACTGCAGGACCAGGCATGTATAACAGGGAATGCACTGCAATGGATCAGAGAATACCTGACAGGAAGACATCAGTGAGTCATTGTGCGTGGAGAGGTGTCTGAGTGGTAGCCTGTGACAAGCGGGGTTCCCCAGGGGTCATTCCTAGGATCGGTGCAATTTCTGGTATATGTGAATGACATGACGGAAGGAATAGACTCAGAAGTGTCCCTGTTTGCAGATGATGTGAAGTTAATGAGGAGAATTCAATCGGAGGAGGACCAGGCAGGAATACAAAGGGATCTGGAGAGTCTGCAGACCTGGTTCAGAAACTGGCTCCTAGAGGTCAACCCCACCAAGTGCAAAGTCATAAAGATTGGAGAATGGCAAAGAAGACAGCAGACGAAGCACAGTCTAGCGGGCCAGAAACTACAAACCTCACTCAAGGAAAAAGATCTTAGTGTGAGTACAATACCGAGCACATCTCCTGAGGCGCACATCAACCATATAACTGTTGCAGCCTATGGGCGCCTGGCAAACCTAAGAATAGCGTTGAGACATCTCAATAAGGAATCGTTCTGGATCCTGTACACCGTGTACGTCAGGCCTATATTGGAGTATGCAGCACCAGCTTGTTACCCACACCTAGCCAAGATTTAGATTTTGCCACCGAAGTGGCTAGTTTATTGTGCCCCCCCATATCCATCCTGTGGACGGTAGCGCAAGAGCATAGGGATACACAAAAGGCCTAGGTACTAGGCCCCAAAAGGGTTAGCAATTGTACATTTGGGTTTATATCTACATTTCAATTATCTGTTACAAGCAAATTTAGGAAATTTGCTTAGTACAATTAGTATCTTATTTCATGAATAAGATATCTTGACATGTCACATAGGTTATTATATTGTCTATCTCTATATTCCTCAATAAGTGCACAATTAAGCACATAGTGTTCAAGACAGTGACCATATGCCTGATCACATAATTTGCATTTAGTTTGATCATCATCTGTGTCTCCCAAACTGCCAGAAGTACCTGTAGCCAAGCCTAAGCCTGGCCACTACAACATCAGTCAGTCTGTTCACATTGCAAGTTGCTCCACAAACATGCCCATCTGTGCTCACATTATCATGAGCACAGATAGGCACGTTCATGGAAATTAATTTGGATTTATATCTACAGTTCACTTATCTGTTACAAGCAAATTTAGGAAATTTGCTTAGTATAAGTGGTATCCTACCTTCACTGATAAGATATCTTGACAAGTCACATAGGTTATTATACTGTTTATCTCTATATTCCTCAATAAGTGGACAATTCAGCACATAGTGTTCAAGACAGTGACCATATACCTGATCACATAATTTGCATTTAGTTTGATCATCATCTGTGTATCTCCCAAACTGCCAGAAGTACTTGTAGCCAAGCCTAAGCCTGGCTACTACAACATCAGTCAGTCTGTTCACATTGCAAGTTGCTCCATAAACATACTTATCTACGTTCATGTTATCATAGTGGGTTATAGATCTACTCAGGCTTCTAACTGCATTCCTATAGCTATCATTTTCATTATTTATTTCTCTCCTAATATTATTCCTAATGCTAGACACAGATATACCAAAGTTATATTCTACATTCTCCTTATGGGTGCTCTTCTTGGCTAACATATCAACTTTATCATGAAGGAGTAATCCAATGTGTGACGGAATCCATAGCAAATGTACATTAATTCCTTTGTCCCGGATTTTTGAGTATCTATACCTGGCTTCTCCAATGAGCATGCTGTTAGAGTCATTATATGAGTCAAGAGCCTTCAATGATGACATAGAATCAGTAATGATGATAGAGTCAAGCTCAGTGTCATAAGTTAGCTTTAGTGCCATAAGGATTGCAAACAATTCAGTTTGCAGTGTAGACGCCCAGTTGTTAATTCTTATGCCTAGTTCAAAAATTATTATTGTTCTTAACTAGATGTGGCAACAGAGCAGATGCAGCCCTGCCAGAAGACTCCTGTTTAGATCCATCAGTGTATATAACTTGAGATAACTTATTACTACCAGCTAGGCGATAAATTTCTTCTTGAGCAGTTGCTTTAACAAGTGATTTAAGGAAGGGATTACTAGCAATGAGCTTCTTGGGAGGGACTTGCAGGTATGTGATATTAAATGAACACATCTTCCATGGAGGGGTGAAATGCTCTTGTTGCCTACAGTGATACAATTCATGCAGGTTGTAAAACTTAATGTAATTGCATGTTTTCACAATCCATTTAGATCTGTGAGTATTTACTTCTAGACATTTAGTAAGATTCATTGTGACAGTGTCTGGTTCATTTCTTAACATTCTAATACCAAGTACAGTGTTAATCTCAACAATCCTATCACTGATACTAGTAATACCAAGCTCCTTCCTCATATTAAGAACCTTTGTAGATTTGGGACAGCCAAGAATAATTCCTAGCCAAGCATGTAAGGAAATTAGAGAAAGTGCGAAGGTTTTCAACGAGACTAGTCCCGGAGGTAAGGGAATTATCCTACGAGTAGAGGTTAAGGAAGATATGACAACGACATATAAAATACTGAGAGGAATCGATAAGGGGGACAAAGACAGGATGTTCCAGAGATGGGACACTGCAACAAGGGGTCACAGTAGGTAGTTGAAGACTCAAATGAGTCACAGGGATGTTAGGAAGTATAACAGGCGTGTATAACAGGAAGGGCACTGCAATGGATCAGAGAATACCTGACAGGGAGGCAACAACGGGACAAGGTACGTGATGAGGTATCACAGTGGGCGCCTGTGACGAGCGGGGTCCCACAGGGGTCAGTCCTAAGACCAGTGCTATTCTTGGTATATGTGAATGACATGACGGACGGGATAGACTCAGAAGTGTCTCTGTTCGCAGATGATGTGAAGTTAATGAGGAGAATTAAATCAGAAGAGGATCAGGCAGGACATCAAAGAGATCTGGACAGGCTGGACACCTGGTCCAGCAACTGGCTTCTCGAATTTAACCCCGTCAAATGCAAAGTCATGAAGAACGGAGAAGGGCAAAGAAGACCGCAGACAGAGTATAGTCTAGGTGGCCAAAGACTGCAAACCTCGCTCAAGGAGAAAGATCTTGGGGTGAGTATAACACCAAGCACGTCTCCGGAAGTACACATCAACCAGGTAACTGCTGCAGCATACGGGCGACTGGCAAACCTGAGAATAGCGTTCCGATACCTTAGTAATGAATCGTTCAAGACACTGTACACCGTGTACGTCAGGCCCATACTAGAGTATGCAGCGCCAGTTTGGAATCCGTCAAAGGGATGGTAGGAAGTATTTCTTAAGCCATAGAGTAGTCAGGAAGTGGAATAGTCTACCAAGTGATGTAGTGGAGGCAGGAACCATACATAGTTTTAAGACGAGGTATGATAAAGCTCATGGAGCAGGGAGAGAAGAGACCCAGTAGTGATCAGTGAAGAGGCGGGGCCAGGAGCCGAGTCTCGACCCCTGCAACCACAATTAGGTGAGTACATACACACACACACCATTTAGGGTCATTTATGATTGCTCTAAATTCTATTTAATGCATATAAGAAGCTTGGACAGCTTGTACAATACTCTGGGAGAAGTGAAGTTCACAGCCAGGAGCTGTGACTCGACCCCTTCAACCACAACTTTGTGAGTACAACTAAGTGAGTAAACACACACATACACACACACACAACACGCCCCGATGGCATGGTGGCTAGCGCTCTTGCTTCACGCACAGATGGCCCGGGTTCAATTCCCGGCGGGGCCGAAACATTTCGAAGTGTTTCGTTACACACACACACACATACATACATACAACAGGCCTAGTGTCTAATCGACATGTGCCTAGGACAAAATGGTAACTAACACAGTCCGCACTTACATCCCCCACCCCACACAACACTGTAGAAACCTACAGCACACTGCCAGGTCCCCCACTCTCACAGACCCCCCAGAACAGTGTTGGAGAGGGAACTGAAGGTATGGTACACCAATGCGGATGGAATAACGAATAAGTGGGAAGAGTGGCACGAAAGAGTTAAAAAGGCATCGCCGGACATCATAGCTCTCACAGAAACCAACCTCATAGGAATGATAACAGATTCCATCTTTCCAACGGGATACCAGATCCTGAGGAAAGACAAAGGGAACAGAGGGGGTGAAGGAGTGGCACTGCTTATCAAAGACTCATGGGATTTTGATGACCTGGAGAGAGGAGGCAGAGAAACAAGAGATTACATAATAGGAACACTTCAGTCTGGAGGTCCCAAAGTGGTAATTGTAGTGATGTATAACCCACCACAGAACAGCAGGAGGCCAAGGCAAGAGTATGATGAGAGCAATAGAGCGATGGTTGAAACACTGGCGGAAGTGGCCAGAAGGGCTCATGCGAGCAGGGCAAAGCAGCTGATTATGGGTGACTTCAAACACAAGGAAATCGACTGGGAGAACCTGGAGCCACATGGGGGCCCAGAAAAGTGGAGGTCTAAGATGATGGAGGTGGTACTGGAAAACCTCATGTACCAACACGTAAGGGACACTACCAGAGAGAGAGAGAAGAGGATGAACCAGCGAGACTGGACCTAGTATTTACCATGAGTAGTGCAGATATTAAGGACATCACACATGAAAGACCCCTCAGGGCCAGTGATCATATGGTTTTAAGCTTTGATTACACAGTAGAGTTACAAGTGGAGGGGGAGGCAGATAGGGCCAGAAGAATTAAGCCAAACTACAAGAAAGGGGACTACGCGTGCATGAAGATCTTCCTAAATGGGGTTCAGTGGAACAGAGAACTGGAAGGGAAGTCAGTAAACGAGATGATGGAATATATGACAACAATATGCAAGGAAGCTGAGGAGAGGTTTGTACCCAAGGGAAACAGAAACAACGAAAAAGCCAGGATGAGCCCGTGACTCACCCAAAGATGCAGGGAGGCCAAAACCAAGTGTGCCAGGGAATGGAAGAAGTATAGAAGGCAAAGAACCCAGGAAAAAAAGGAGAGCAGTCGTAGAGCCAGAAACGAATATGCACAGGTAAGAAGGGAGGCCCAACGACCGGAAACTGTTGTACAGCCACATCAGGAGGAGAACAACAGTCAAGGACCAGGTGATCAGGCTAAGGAAGGAAGGAGGAGAGATCACAAGAAATGACCACGAAGTGTGTGAGGAAATCAACAGGAGATTCAAAGAAGTGTTCACAGAGGAGACAGAAGGGACTCCAGAAAGACAGAGAGGAGAGGTACACCACCAAATGTTGGACACAATACATGCAACCGAGGAAGGAGTGAAGAGGCTGCTGAGTGAGCTAGATACCTCAAAGGCGACGGGGCCAGATCACATCTCTCCACGGGTCCTGAGAGAGGGAGCTGAGGCGCTATGTGTACCCCTAACAACAATATTCAACACATCTATCGAAACAGGGAGACTACCTGAGGTATGGAAGACAGCAAATGTAGTTCCAATCTTTAAAAAAGGAGACAGACATGAAGCACTTAACTACAGACCAGTGTCACTGACATGTATAGTATGCAAAGTCATGGAGAAGATTATCAGGAGAAGAGTGGTGGAACACCTAGAAAGGAATGAGCTCATCAACGGCAGTCAACACGGTTTCAGGGACGGGAAATCCTGTGTCACAAACCTACTGGAGTTCTATGACAGGGTGACAGCATTAAGACAAGAGAGAGAGGGGTGGGTGGATTGCATTTTCTTGGACTGTAAGAAGGCGTTTGACACGGTTCCACACAAGAGATTAGTGCAAAAGCTGGAGGACCAGGCATGGATAACAGGGAAGGCACTCCAATGGATCAGGGAATACCTGTCAGGAAGACAGCAGCGAGTTATGGTTCGTGGCGAGGTGTCAGAGTGGGCATCTGTGACGAGTGGGGTTCCACAGGGGTCAGTCCTAGGACCGGTGCTGTTTCTGGTATTTGTGAATGACATGACAGAAGGAATAACCTCCGAAGTGCCCCTGTTCGCAGATGATGTGAAGTTGATGTGAAGGATTCAATCGGACGAGGACCAGGCAGAACTACAAAGGGATCTGGACAGGCTGCAGGACTGGTCCAGGAATTGGCTCCTGAGTTCAATCCCATCAAGTGCAAAGTCATGAAGATTGGGGAAGGGCAAAGAAGACCGCAGACGGAGTACAGTCTAGGGGGCCAGAGATTACAAACCTCACCCAAGGAAAAAGATTTCGGGGTGAGTATAACACCAGGCACATCTCCTGAGGTGCACATCAACCAAATAACTGCTGCAGCATACGGGCGCCTAGCAAACCTAAGAACAGCATTTCAACATCTTAATAAGGAATCGTTCAGAACCCTGTACACTGTGTACGTTAGGCCCATACTGGAGTATGCAGCACCAGTTTGGAACCCACACCTAGCCTAGAGAAAGTGCAAAGGTTTGAAACAAGACTAGTCCCGGAGCTCAGGGGTATGTCCTACGAGGAGAGGTTAAGGGAAATCGACCTGACGACACTGGAGGACAGGAGAGATAGGGAGGACATGATAACGACATATAAGATACTGAGAGGAATTGACAAGGTGGACAAAGTCAGAATGTTCCAGAGATGGGACACAGCAACAAGGGAACACAGTTGGAAGTTGAAGACTCAGATGAATCACAGAGATGTTAGGAAGTATTTCTTCAGTCACAGAGTGGTCGGAAAGTGGAATAGTCTGGGAAGCGATGTAGTGGAGGCAGGTTCCATACATAGCTTAAAGAAGAGGTATGATAAAGCTCATGACGCAGGGAGAGTGACCCAGTAGCGGCCAGTGAAGAGGCGGGGCCAGGAGCTATGACTCTACCCCTGCAACCACAAATAGGTGAGTACAACTAGGTGAGTACACACACATATGAACATGCAACAAGGTTAGTTCCAGAGCTAAGGGGTATGTTCTACGAAGAAAGGTTAAGGGAAATCGGCCTGCCGTCACTGGAGGAGAGGAGGGTTAGGGGAGACATGATAACGACATACAAAATACTGCGTGGAATAGATAAGGTGGACAGAGACAGGATGTTCCAGAGAGGGGACACAGAAACAAGGGGTCACATTTGGAAGTTGATGACTCAGACGAGTCAAAGAGATGTTAGGAAGTATTTCTTCAGTCATAGAGTTGTCAGGAAGTGGAATAATCTTGCAAATGATGTAGTGGAGGCAGGAACCATACATAGCTTTAAGACGAGGTATGATAAACCTCATGGAGCAAGGAGAGAGAGGACCTAGTAGCGGTCAGTGAAGAGACGGGGCCAAGGGCTAAGTCTCGACCCCTGCAAAGACAATTAAGTGAGTACAATTAGGTGAGTACACACACACTCACACACACACACACACACACACACACACACACACACACATACACACACACACACACTCACACAATGATAAGAACTAAGACCAGTAATGTTTCTGATACACGTGAATGTCATACCAAATGGGATTGTAACAGATGTATTTCTTTTCTGATGCTGTAAGAATAATGGCTTATATAAACACAAAGAATGACCAGGAAAGATTACAATTTGAGCTGGACAAACTGTAAGTTAAGTGGATATTTGAATTCAACCCCAGCAAATGCACTGTTATGAAGACTGAAGAAGGGGCAAGAAGACCAGACACAGAGTCCAGAGTTGTGGAACAGAGACTACAACCCTCACTCAAAGACAAGGACCTCGGGTTGAGCATAACGCCAAGCATATTTCTGGAGGTGCATATAAACTGAATAACCTTCGCAGAAAATGTTTGTCTAATAAATCTGAAAGCATCCTTCAGACATATGGACAAATTCATTCAAGACCCCCTGTACATAATGTGCCAGGCCTATCTTGCAGTAGGCAGCACCAACCTGGAACACACACCTGATGGAGATAAGAAACTTGATGAAGTGTTGACGTGTACAATGAGTCTGGTCCCAGAGTTGACGTGTACAATGACTGGTCCCAGAGTTGACTTGTACAATGACTGGTCCCAGAGTTGACGTGTACAATGACTGGTCCCAGAGTTGACGTGTACAATGACTGGTCCCAGAGTTGACGTGTACAATGACTGGTCCCAGAGTTGACGTGTGCAATGACTGGTCCCAGAGTTGACGTGTACAATGACTGGTCCCAGAGTTGACGTGTACAATGACTGGTCCCAGAGTTGACGTGTACAATGACTGGTCCCAGAGTTGACGTGTGCAATGACTGGTCCCAGAGTTGACGTGTACAATGACTGGTCCCAGAGTTGACGTGTACAATGACTGGTCCCAGAGTTGAGGGTTTGAGTGATGAAGAAACTGATCCAGATGGCATTATAGGAAAACTGAACAAGAGTTGACATGCTAGGTGCGTGCAGAATACTCGGGAGAATTGGTAAGGTAGATATAGAGGTACACTGGGGGCATAGTTGGAAGTTATAGCCATAACTAAGTCAGAGGGATGTCAGGAAGTACTTCTTCAGTCTCAGGGTGATCAGAAAGTGGTATGACTTTGATCAAGATGTGGTCGATTTTTTTTTTGTTCAAAACTCGTGAACACGTCATCAAACTGGCTTCATATTTTTAACAAGTATGTACGATAACGGGGATAAAACTGTAGAAACAAGTGGCATGTTCAAGTGCCAGTGCCAGCATCCTGGGACTGATAACATAACTTGAAAAGTGTTGGTGCAGATATGAACAATTTATGTGTGAAATAGTGGGAAATTTTTATTCCCGTTAAATCACGTTCAATAAATTTCAGTTTGCGTCTTCTAAACTACTTCAGTATTTAATGGCTGCTGCATCTCAGTGCCAGGATAGTACAGTAACTATTATGAGGCGCCTGAGTTTCCCTGTCTCCTAATATCATGTTTATTTTCCCCAATAATCTACCTTGTCCATAATTACTATCGCATTTGCTTTGTCTTCTTTCGTAAAGTGAAGTCCAGGTTCTTTCTTTAATTCATGGTATAACTTAACATGGTATAACTTAATTCATGGTATAACTTAACATGGTATAACTTAATTCATGGTAAAACTAACAATTTGTGTTGTAGAGGTCTGAGCAAAGCTTAGATTTCTAGAACAACTCTTCTGATTAAAATATAACAATTGTGAACAGCATAGTTCATTGACTGATCCATCGTATAAAATGGCTGGAATGTTTGATGGGATTATGCTGCGTACACACAAATTTTGTTGTATTCTGTACAATAACTGGAAAATGCTTCTTCTGGTCGACTTTAAACTTTTAGTGTTGCTGTGTTTCCCTCGAGGTAAACAATGTCTTGATGTTAGGTATTATTTATTATATTATTCGTCTTGTGTGAAATAATTTACTAATGTTTCTTCTGATAAGAAGTAAATCACAGGGTCTGACTATTTGGTTATTCCAGGTTAAACCAGTTTAATGTTCTTTATGTGTGTATAACCTGTGTGCTCCCTCAAGACCAGTCTTAAACACTTGTATGTTACGTACACTAGTCTTATATAAAACTTTCTTTAAAGTCGGTCAGTCTTACCTAGAAAAAAAGTTTGGTAGGTCTCAGTTCAATCTTCTGGACGAAAATGGGAAATTTAAATGCTGCCTCTCATGCGATAATTTCTGAGAGTCACATCTGATTACCTTCAAGCTTTCCATACTGATAACTTGATCATGCAATTTTTGAGCGGCTTCAAGCTTAATGTGCTTGTGTATTTTACAATGTGAGTCTCTTTGTAAGCTCTGAATTGAATTTTGGGTCAAATATGTCGTGATTAACAATCTTAATCAAGAAATTTATATATAACTTTCCATGTGATGACTTGTGAATGTCTCTTCTGATTCCCTTCAACACTAATATTTAACAGCATTATCAACATGTGCCGCACTCTGCACTATTCCAATCACGTTCATTGGGGTTATGGAATACCGGGATACCTTCCTGGGATCACTGAGGGACTGGGGTTAAGGAATACTGGGATACCTTCCAGGGATCACTGAGGGACTGGGGTTATGGAATACCGGGATACCTTCCTGGGATCACTGAGGGACTGGGGTTATGGAAAACCGGGATACCTTCCAGGGATCACTGAGGGACTGGGGTTACGGAATACCGGGATACCTTCCTGGGATCACTGAGGGACTGGGGTTATGGAATACCGGGATACCTTCCTGGAATCACTGAGGGACTGGGGTTATGGAATACCGGGATACCTTCCTGGGATCATTGAGGGACAGGGGTTACGGAATACCGGGATACCTTCCTGGGATCACTGAGGGACTGGGGTTATGGAATACTGGGATACCTTCCAGGGATCACTGAGGGACTGGGGTTATGGAATACCGGGATACCTTCCTGGAATCACTGAGGGACTGGGGTTATGGAATACCGGGATACCTTCCTGGGATCATTGAGGGACTGGGGTTACGGAATACCGGGATACCTTCCTGGGATCATTGAGGGACTGGGGTTATGGAATACCGGGATACCTTCCTGGGATCACTGAGGTACTGGGGTTACGGAATACCGGGATACCTTCCTGGGATCATTGAGGGACTGGGGTTATGGAATACCGGGATACCTTCCTGGGATCACTGAGGGACTGGGGTTATGGAATACCGGGATACCTTCCTGGAATCACTGAGGGACTGGGGTTATGGAATACCGGGATACCTTCCTGGGATCATTGAGGGACTGGGGTTACGGAATACCGGGATACCTTCCTGGGATCACTGAGGGACTGGGGTTATGGAATACCGGGATACCTTCCTGGGATCACTGAGGGACTGGGGTTATGAAATACTGGGATACCTTCCTGGGATTACTAAGGTATACTTGTATACCATCAACTTTTACTTTCAAATATTAGAATAATTTATGTAATTTTCTTTTAAATTTTTTTCTTGAGAGTTTAAACTGCGTCATATAATTCAGTATAATAATGGAGAAGTGTCGCTCTTGTTCTCAACTATAATTTTAAATTTTGAATGACCCAGTTATTACAAAAAAAAAAAAAAATATTTTTTCATTTTTAAAAGCTTTAAATTAACAGGTTTTTTTAAGTGTAAATATAAATTATCCAAACTTTTATTTTCGGGATTTATTTTTCATTACTTTGTCATCAGATGTCTAAAATATGAAGAGAGATTCAGAAAATTAATGTTTTTTTTTTTTTCAATTTGTAAGTCTCACTGGGACGACTATAATAAACAGTAACAACTTATAACATCGTCATTTAAGAGAAATTAATATATTTAATATTGAACTTTCCTCTGTTATTTAATATCCATTGTGCAATAAAAGTTCCCTTATATATTGAACACTGTCAATATAATTTTAAAAATATAAAATATACGAAAAATATTGGTATCGCTATTGATATCGAAAAATTTTAGTGTCGTCTTATATATACATGTATATATATATATATATATATATATATATATATATATATATATATATATATATATATATATATATATATATATATATATATATATATATATATATATATATATATTATTGTACCCAAGAACAAGTGGTATTAATCGATAACAACACTGTGACTAGCCAAGGAGTCGAACCCATGCTGCTTTGGCCCGCCTCATGGGTTCGACTCCTTGGCTAGTCGTAGTGTTGTTATTGATCAATATCACTCGTTCGTGGGTGCAATAATATAAAATACTGCTCGTTGGGCTAGTACACCAAACAGGGAGTAGAATGAAATTAGCTCAGAGGCATCCACACCACCGTATGTCCTCGGATGACGGGTACAACACCTAGCATGGCTTGGTGCATCATTCTTGAGGATTGTGTGGTCCCGTGGTCATGTGTTTTTCACTCACCATGACGCGGGCGAAAGCAGCATGGGTTCGACTCCTTTGCTAGTCGCAGTGTTGTTATATATATACAATATATATATATATATATATATATATATATATATATATATATATATATATATATATAATTGTTGGACCCATAGCCTCGGAGAAGTGGATAAAAAGGCTTCAAGGAAGAATATTTGAATTTCTTCATGAAGCCATTTGAATATTCCACTTCCCTACCACCCATCTTTACATTCTTTTTTTTACCAATAGGTATATTTTATTACATAATATGGTACAAAAGATTTAAGAGATACATTGTTGATATAAAGATGGCATATACAGTACACGAGGTGTGAGAGATACATGTCTAGTACATATTGTTACGTGTTTGTCACTGATTATAATGCAAAAATCTCATCCAGCTCCTCAGAGCTGGGGCGCGTGCCCAAAATTCAGCAAGCATTACCCCTCTGAACAGCAGCGCTGAGTCACTGGAACAGAAAACTAGCTACCCTGGGATCCCTAGTTACCCTGATGAGTCTTTTGCCCAGCTCCTTGAGGAAATTAGATGCACTCTTTCCCCATGAGCCAAGGGTCTCCGAGCCTATGGGAACAAACATATAATGATGGGCAAGTTCTCCTCCTTCCTCCCTGGTGTATTGGAGATAGGTATCAGCCAAGGTAGATGCACATGTGTAGTCCCACACCACCTGCTTGCCGTCTGTCCAGGCTTGAAGAGTGATACCATCTGGATGCTTTGGGCTGCCATCAGATCTGCATAGTTGGGGTGGCTCCCTTACTGCTGGGCATCCGGCTGTTGTGAGGCTCCTCTTGATAATGTTATTAACCTCTTCATGTCTTGCAATCTTTCCCTCGGATTTACGACACAAAAGACCATGGTACCCGAATCGGTCTGCTGCTTCACTGCCACAAATACACCTGTGTTCGGCGAGAATAGGGGTGGCAAGTCGAAGGGCAACAGCAATTCGGATGGTCTGTGGGTCGAGGCGTGTGCCAAGGCTGGAGTTGGGAACAGCCAACAGAAAGTCCCCTGCATGAGGAGCTCTCATTGCCAGGAGGCGGGCTCTATCCTTCTATCGTTCCCTGAGGCTATATTATCCACTATTGGGCCATCCCAGAGCGACTGTTTGTAGTTGTTGGGGGAACAACATATATATATATATATATATATATATGTAAGAGGCTGCCTCAATGTTGAAACCAACTCAGCTCGGATTTGGTGTTCAACAAGGCTGTGAAGCAGCTGCCCATGCAGCCCGAGTATACATCAACAACATGTCCAATGAAAAAGCCTTGATCAAATTGTACTTTGCCAATGCTTTCAACTCAGTCAGAAGGGATGCTGCTCTCCAAGCAGTTTCTAGACACTTCCCTCTATCCCTTTATAGAATCGTGTTATAGTGTGGCTTCTAAACTATTGTTTGGGGACCATGAAATTGACTCGTGTGAGGGTGTGCAACAGGGGGGCTCTCTCGCCCCCTTTCTATTCTGTCTGGTTATCAAGGAAGTCACAGAAGCGCTCTCCTGTGAGCTCAATATCTGGTTCTTGGATGATGGTACCCTAGCTGGCACTACAGAATCTCTCATAGAGGACATCAGAAAAATTAAAGACATGGGAGAGAGCCTGGGCCTATATTTAAACCCCACCAAATGCAAAATAGTTTCTGCCAATTGACAGATGATCCAGAATATTAGTGCTGTTTTACCAGGGGCACGAGTCATTGATCCAGCCAACAGCACTCTCCTTGGTGCTCCTCTTGGGCCCAATGCCATCGATCTGGTCTTGGAAAAAAAAATCTCAGACCTCAGGACGATGGAAGGCAGAATGAAAGACATCGATACACATGATGCCTTCTACCTACTCACCAGGTGCCTGTCAATCCCAAAACTTACCTACTTCCTGAGATGCTCCCCAGCCTTCAGCAGTCCGAAACTCAAGGAATATGACTCTCTCCTCAAGACCATGCTAGAGAGTGTATTGAATCTTTCCCTCGAAGATGGACAGTGGATGCAAGCCTCACTTCCAGTCAGGCTTGGGGGGCTGAGAGTACGCAAATCCTCCCAGATTGCCCTACCAGCTTTCCTATCCTCTTCCATAGCATCAAAGGAGTTAATAAAACAAATTATTCCGGACAACCTCAGTGATTCAGCAGAAATACAGGACCCTAGCTACGCCAGTGCCATCACTGAATGGGAGACTCTTGCTGCTCCAGCACCAAAACCTAGTGCAGAACTGGCCTACAAACAGTCAAGCTGGGACAGCCCCATCACTGAAAAGATACTTGCCAACATGCTTAGGGCTGTAACATCACACAGGGAGACTGCCCGTCTCCAAGCTGTAAGTGCACATCACTCTGGAAATTTCTTCTCCTGGAGTTTAGCTGGACAGAATTCCAGGGGTCAACGCCCCCGCGGCCCGGTCTGTGACCAGGCCTCATGTTGGACCAGAGCCTGATCAACCAGGCTGTTACTGCTGGCCGCACGCAGTCCAACGTACGAACCACAGCCTGGCTGGTCAGGTACCGACTTTAGGTGCCTGTCCAGTGCCTGGGGACTTCTTCCAAACAGTTCCTATTTCGGCCATGGGAACACGCCTCGACCCTAAGACCCTCCATATTGCAGTGGCTCTGCGCCTTGCTGCCCCAATTCACACGGAATATACGTGTATTTGCGGCGATGCGCAAGCCGACCAATATGGTCTACATGGTCTAAACAGTTCCAAAACCAAGGGCTGGCATGCAAGACACAATGAAGTCAACGACATCACAAAGAGAACCCTTGCTTCAGCTGGATGCTAAGCAGAGAGAGAGCCTCGATCACTAGCAGCCAACAATGCCCACAACCCAGCAAACCGCCCCGATGGGAACACCATCTATCCTTTGGGAAAAATGGAAGCTCTTTGCATGGGGCTAAACCGGTCGACACTGGGGACACCTACATCCATCACAGTGTCGGGGGACAGGGAGGAGCTGCTGACCACAGGAGGAGTAAAAATCGGCAAGTACAGGGACATAAGCCAACAGTATCAATTTGTCCCAGTGGGACGAGACCTTGGGATCATGGGAAAAATGCCACACGTTTCCCCAAAGAACTGGGTTAACTCAGACACCACCCGGAAACCCCAAAGGGCGGCAACTTTTATGTTCCAGCGCCTCAGCATGGCCATCCAGAGGGAAATGCATGCTGCATACTGGGCTCGGGGCCGGGTTCGGAGGAGATTCATAAACTTTGATATATTGTACCAATGTATTCATGTTTGTGTTTTTTGACTTAACAGTGGTGGACCTGACTTAACTCAGTGGGGGACCACTTTAACCCGGGTGGACCTGACTTAACTCAGTGGTGGACCTGACTTAACTTGAGTGGTGGGGCCTGACTTAACTCAGTGAAGACGGGGCTTGTGTGCCTCTGTGAATTGAACAAGATGTCCTCTCTGAGCTACTCACCAGCAGCAAGGAAGAACTGAGGGTAGCTAAGCTTGAGATAAACGACTGACTGAGGAAAACAAGAGGATTCGTAAATCCCCCGTTTAGAATCCTCAAGCCAAGAAAGGGAAACCCGGGCATGGGGGAAAGCTGGGGCAAAGTTAAAGATCAAGAGGATGGATGGAGAGGAGAATTAACGAAGAACCAGAAACCTGTTGTGGAAACACGAACCGATTCTCCGTGTTTCCCGTGAATGTGAGTCGACACAGGAAATCACAACGACAAAGGAAGGTAAGAACATTGTTCTTGTTGGG